>JAWQFJ010027286.1:17500-21284 GCA_034096865.1 Theodoxus fluviatilis
TGCCAACAAAGAAACCATCAATGCCAACACAGAAAACATCAATGCCAACACAGAAAACATCAATGCCAACAAAGAAAACATCAATGCCAACACAGAAAACATCAATGCCAACACAGAAAACATCAATGCCAACAAGACGTCACGCCTGGCAGGACAGAAAGGACCGAGACGGCAAGACAGAGGCCGGTGGCGAAGTGCTGCCATGGCGTGTAGCCAGTGCCGCTGTGACAGAGTGTCCAACAAGGCTCCAGTGGCAGATTGATCACTCCGCCCAGCAGGCGGCGCCGCCATCGTCAGTGCACGTACGAGCAATGGCTGCCCAGCCAATCAGAGGCGACAGCGGCACGCGCTATCTCGGCCAAGTGACGTCACTGTTGCAGAATCGGAAGGATCTCGCGAGATTTGCTCGAGAAGCTGCCTGCTTAGAGGGATGCGCCGCCTGGTGAAGTTTTTGCTGTCATCTCTGATTCCGCGATTTTCCCCAACTGTCAAATCCTGGCGGTGCCCACCATGAGTTGCTGACCAAGGCCTGGGCATGACAGATTGAGGAGGACTGTAACTAGTTGACCTCTGACCGTGATTTCGTCACTGATGCATCGCTCAGAATCAATTAACAACAGATTTTCTCTAACTGTTAGAATACTTTGGATACTAAGATGAACCACAAACTTGCTTTTTTACACCATGGCGATAACAAAAACTGCTATGGAGAGATGCTGTGCCGCAGTAAAAACTTGGAAGGCGAACATTCGTCTGAAACTTGACGAAGACAAAACAGAGTTCATCATCGTTGGTTTCAAGGCGCACACTTATTCATTTTCAGGGACCAAGATTTCAATTTTGGGTGTCGAGGTTCCTTCATCAAGATGTGTCTTGGAGCAAAAATGAATGCACACTTTTCCATGAAGCCACATGTAAGTAGAGTGGTCTCGTCCTCCTACTGGCATCTCCGGCGTATCTCCAGCATCAGGCAATTCCTCACGGAAAAGTCAGCAACAACTCTTGTGCTAACTCTAGTGATATCAAATTTGGGCTATTGTAACAGTTTGCTACTGGGTGAAAGACGACCTACTGTTCACCGAACGGTAGGCGAGTCCCCAATGTGCACTCTTGAACGACTCGGTAAGACCGAACGGTAGCTAAGATGGCGTCCGCGATGCCTTCTCATCTTCGTGGATTGCGCTTCTCAACCAAATGAGTAAACCAGCAGCTGCAGACTGCTCGTTTCTTGTGGAAGCTGATAAAATGCATTAAGCTGCAGCTGTGCATGAAGGCTCGGCATCGCTCGAATCGAAATTTATGTCAAAACGATAGTGCTGACTTGGTGTAAGCAAGAATTTCTCGATGCTCACTTCAAGGGAGGTTACACATCAAACTATGGGGTAATTTAAGATAAAAGAAATTTGTTTCCATCTGTCGTAAAAATGTTTGCTCACATCTCGCCCGGTAATTATTTCAGAGCAGTTACTCTATATAAAAAGAACAATATCAGCCTAACTTCTTGTAACGTCTCGCACTGGCTGGGTAATAATTACAAGTCGAAATGCGTGCCACAGCGCGTATTTGTGAAGGCGACTTTCTTCCTTTCCTCGAAGGCAGCCATTTTGGTCATACAGGCGCAACGTCGCCGCGGCGCGGTATCTACCGGTCGATACCGGTAGCCGTACCGATTCGTTCAGGAGTAGACCTGTATCGACCAGTCGATAACGGTAGGCCTCTTGAACGCACTGTAATGGGGAAATATGTTTTTGGAAGTATCTCACCTGAGCGAGAGTTAGTTTTTGCTGGTGCGTTGAGGGTGAGGTTGGTAGTCCAAAACAGTGTAAGGTTTGGAGTGAGTGGAAGTTGAGTTCTGCCCCAAGGTGATGAGCGGTGTTCGCTCTGAAGTATGAGTTGTGGTGAGTAGAACTTGGCCGTGAGTTGGTTGTGAGAAGATGGTTAGGTCTATGTAAGAGAGCGCAAGAAGGCAGAGAATAGAGATCGGTCCCCACACAGCAGAGAAGCAGACGAAGAGAAGAGAAAGCAGCCGAAGAGAAGAGAAAGCAGCCGAAGAGAAGAGAAAGCAGCCGAAGAGAAGAGAAAGCAGCCGAAGAGAAGAGAGAAGCAGACGAAGAGAAGAACGGACGGTCTGCCCGGCAGACGTGCCTACTGAGTGAGGGAGCGAGTGACACAGAGAGACAAAGAGAGAGATGGAAGGTTGGTCGAAGTAATCTTTTATGTCAAGGGCTGACCTACGTTTTATTAATTCCATGTGAGTGGGTTGACCGTAGTTTTACTTGTGTTTATAATTCTCTATTAACATGTTATCATTGATTCCACTTTTATTTAATTTTCTTTTCTTTTCCACCTCTGATAATGTGAAGTTATGATTTATATTGATTGATTAAACATCTTGTATTTACCCGGGACCGTTTTTATCCAAGCTTATTGAAATCCCCGTAACACACACACCTCAGGGTGAGCGTAAATACTTCAACATGTCCAAAACACTGCAGCACAGGTAGTTAAACGTCCGCCGTTCTCATACGGCACCCATTCTTTGTGACCTGCACTGGCTACCCATTCACCATCGAATCAATTACAAAACATTGTGCCATGTGTACAAATGTCTCAATGGAGCAGCCCCAACGTATCTGACAGAACTTCTCATGAAGCATGCACCTGGCAGGGATCTTAGATTGTCGTCACGGGCACTTCTCCAAGTTCCACGCTGCAACAACAGGAAGTCTGGAGAGAGAGCGTTCTCAAAGGCTGGACCAAAATTGTAGAATGGCCTACCAGTCATAATCGCATCAGACATTTAAATCCGGCCTAAAGACTTATCTATTTAAAATATAATTGTGTCGAGCGCCTCGAGCATGCCCCTGTGTGAGATTTTGGCGCTATAAAAGAGCCAGGTCAAACAAGACATACTTAGTGTTTATCTGTTTTTATATTCCTTTTCATAGGCGCAACTGCTTATGCCAATGTGTTGTTTCCTTTGTCATTTTCTTTTCTTTTCATAGATCTGCAGTGGTTTAGCTTTGCACGAGTGTTGCGTACTTGCAGCAAATGTGGAGTGTGCGTGGATGCAGTGAAGATGCAAGTCAACAATGAAATGCATGCATATGTGTATGTTCTACGTGGCGAATATCATTAGGTTCTAGTAATCTTCCTTTCGTTCATACTTTCTATCTTTTTTTATACCGCCAAGGAGATTATGTTTATGTTACGATTGTGTTGGGTTGGTTGGATGGTTGGCTGGGTGGCTGGCTGGTTGGTTGGTGCATTATTCCGCAAAATAACTCTAAAAATACCACACGGATTCTGATTAAATTCGGTGCAACGTCAGGGTTTTACACAAGGAAGAATCCATTAGATACTGGAGGTTATATGTTACCTACATGCAGTTTTGGAACTGAAAGCATACACAGTGCGCTTCACGAAGGTGATGACGTTAAACTGATTTTTTACGCCGGCGTATGCGTTCCACACTAAAGATCGCTAGCAGGCGCTAACATGAACTAAACTTCGCAGCGTCAAGCCGACCTAGCATAACATTCTGTCTGAATTATGCAGACCATAGACAGGAAAGTGTGGCTTCTTTGGCAGAGGTTTGGCTGTCGGGGTGCTCTCTGGTTTCATCTGAATTTATGTTCTCGGGATTCAAATTATCTTCGTTTCGGAAAGTAACAATGTTAATTTTTTGTGTCCTGGAGCTACAGAACATCAAAGTCGACTCTTTGATAAACAAAAAAATCACGCATTTTGGACACAGCATAGCCAAGGCATGGCAGGCCACTTC
>JAWQFJ010027287.1:0-7500 GCA_034096865.1 Theodoxus fluviatilis
CTTCCACCAGCCTCACGCTTCAACGAGCCCTGACCCGTTATGGAACGGTAAGACAGACATGGGACAAGGGAATTGTGAAAAATACTGAAACTGAAGGCGCGAAGCGCCGAACCGACGGCGCAAAGCGCCAAGCAAGCTAGGGGGGTCCGGGGGCATGCCCCCCCGGAAATTTTTTTAAATAGGGGAAGCCAAATGGTGCAATCTGATGCAATCTGAGCAGGAAAATTAACTTTCTAGGCTGTTCACTGAAACAGCTACAATACCAAAAAAAGTAAATTTTTAAAAGTACTCACCCAAAATCATATGTCTGTTTTAGATTGATCTCTGCCATCAATAGTTGTGTGTTGGGTGTGCAAATACCAAAAAATTGTACATAGTTGTGACTGTTTATTCTTCATTTCATTGATACTCTGGGAAGTTTGCTGAAGAAATCTCTCAGGTCACCACTGGAAACCTGCCTTTTCTTTGCTGGGGCCGGCACCACATTAGCTTCACTCACGGGCACAGATGACGATCTTTTGTTGATGGGAGTCTGCACCACTTTCATGGCGGAAGAAGAGGCCACCTTGGGAACACAAAACCCCGGAGACACACCATTAGCAGTGACTGGAGGTACAGTTTCCCGTCTCGAAGCACTGACCACAGCTGATGTGGAGGGTGTGGGAGTCTGCAGCTTATTTTTAGAAGAAGAGGCTATCTTGCGGCTCCATGATTTCCGAGCAAAAGCAATGTGGGATGGTCTACGACTTCGGCCATCAACTGGAACCGTAGCATGATGAGGTACAACACGGGTTGATCTCCAGGGAGTTCCAGTGGCTGCCGAATCTTTGGGTCCACAGACGGCATTGTTCGATGCAAATCCAATTTCAGTGCGTGTTTGTTGGTGGTGAGATGCTTTACCAACGCAGACTTTCCATTTGTCCCGTAATTGATGATTCCTTTCTCGCACCACTTGCAAATGGCTTCTCCAGGCACGTCGATTTTTGCGATGGAATCGCCGATCAACTGAGATCTCTCCTTGCCCTTCTTAAAGAAAAACCCTAGACCGATCTCTCTTGAATGGGAGATAAAGAGCCCCGTTCGTAACAATAGGCACCGCAATTTCAGCATGTAACAAAATCTTCATCTGTTTGTGTAACACCCTACCTCATGATCATATCACTTCTGTCGTACTCGCGAACAGATCGATCAAGTATTTGGTATGGTTACACGCCGCGGGCTCTCATCTACACTCTTCGAGCATTGTCATTCACCGCTGCTGGATGTATGTAAAAATTAGCTCTGGGCTAAATGCTACTGATGTTTAATTACATGCGTCATTTTGAAGCGAATTTAATGTACTTTAGGGCGACATAAAACGTAAAATTCACCAAAAGTATCCGAGCAATTTATTTTGGGAGGATCAAACACATATGTCTTCGCATATATATAACACGATGGTGGACTTTTTACAGATATATTATTAACTGATGTTGCAAAAGTGGCGCCAGAGGAAAACAAATAAACTACACATGTGCATAAAAACCTTCTATAGAGAATGCAGCACACTAACACGTACTAAAGTTCCAATGAACAGGCCTTCTCAGGCCGAAACTTCTGTAGGCGAAATCTCATTATCAATTCTCTCATGGCTACATTTTCCTGCAAATTGAGGTGTGTTTTTTCCCTTCAAATTTTCAAAACCGGAAACAGAAAGCGAATGATTGTGTTCCTTGAAGCTTCACACTGTTTGGCCGTTTTTTATGTCAGAGATTGTATATGTACGGTGCCCACACACGCTGACTCACGGACCAAAAAAACCCTCTTGTTCTTACACATACGCATGCAATATACACCCGCGGGCATATTTTCATTAACAACAAAGACGAAGACAAATAACATATCCGCATACACGAACACACACACACACACACACACACCAACTGACACACACAAGCCCACGCACATATGCACTCATGCGCGTACACACACGCACACGCATCCACATGCACACAAACACATACACAAACACACACACACACACACACACACACACACACACACACCGTCCGGCTCCACTCAGTATATGCGTGTGAGGGCACGCAGAGACACAGACACACACAAGGGTCAAGACCATGTGATTGAATGAATGAGTGGATAAATGAGTGAGCGAGGGACTGAGCGCATGCCTGAGTGAGTGAGCAAGCGAGTGAACTTGCGAGCGAATGAACAAACAAGCAAGCAAATGAGTAAGTGAGTGAGAAAGTGAGTGACTGAAACAACGGGTGAATGAATGAGTGAACAAATGCTTGAGAGAGCAAGTGAGCTAGTGAAAGAATGAGTTAGGGTTGAGAAGGAAGGAAGGAATGAGGGGAGTGAGCCAGGAAGAGGAAATGAGGAAGAGATGACACTCCAGCACACGAGTAACGAGACAGAGAATACGCTTAAGTTTAACAAAAGTTTCTGCGTCACGTAGATAGTATGTAACAATGGAAACTATTTTTCCACTTTGTGGATTTGACTCCAGAGTCATCATTGAACTATAATTGTATACGAGCATCAACCGACTTATGTACATGTAGATGATTAAGACTTTGGAAATGGAAATCACCACTAAGACTTTGACATGACAACAATAAACGAGTCAAGTTTTTCTGAAAGGGAATCACACATGGTTACCTCGTTTCTGTGAAGAAGTTCCTTGAGATTTCCTGGTTGAGCCTCCTGTAAGTTGGCTGTACGAATAGACCCATCATGTCTCAGTATGCGATTCCGAGAGGCGAGCAACTAGGAAAATGATGACGTTACTTGCTCTTACTCTGATCAGTTCTAGTAATTTTCTAGATTAATGGCCTTTCAGAGCCTACAAAGGCTGATCAGCTGTAAAATTGTAATAAATCATTCATTCATTCACTTAGTCATACATTCATGCATTATCCATTCATTCACTTATTGATTTTCACATTTCATTTGAGTAATTATCGTACGGGTACATGCAATTTTCCCTTATTAAGAAACCATCTCATGATAACCTGAAGGGGTTCATTGGACAAATGTCTTCCTAACTCGGCATTTTTCTCTATTTTCAGGACGAGAAAAACCAAGTGCTAGTGACAAACGTCTGGTTAGATCAGGTAAGAAATCTGTCTACTTTGAGTATCGAAAGACAAGGTTGTTTTGTTTGCATAACAGTGTAAGTGTTGCTTTCTAGATTAATAAACGGGACAACGCGGATCATTTTCTTTCTAGTAGTGGGTAGAAGTTTTTTTTTTAAGTTATTAATTTGACCCCACTAACTTCAAAGGTAGTCTAACTTTTAGAAAGTTAGCTACAGAACAATTGAAAACTGCATTGTCAGCAAACAAACAATGAACGCGTGTTGCTGCAAAGACCTTCACGAGACGAAGCACCATTCTTTGCATGTGTCAACTCAGAGACACTCCTCCGGATGGAAATAAGCGTACGAATTCTTCGCCGGAACTTCTAATTGGGCTACAAAGGCACGTTGGAGTAATGCAGTTTGTCATGCAATAATGAGTAGCAAGTCGAAAGACATTCTCCTCCTGATGAACCGTGCTGAAATTGGCATTCAGTCGAACAGGGACGTTCTTCTGCTTGAACAAGAAAAGGAGAGGCTTAAGCGCGTATTAGTCTGTAAAGGCTATATAAGACCACGAAGCATAATCGAGAAAGTGTTCAAAAGTATGTATACGTTCATGTGTTTATAAGATAGTGATGCACGTATAAAGGAATTAACGCTGAAAATGTTTTCACAAGCAAAAGAAGTTAAATCTTATGATAAAAACTAGTTTTCTAAAATAAAAAAAATCACATGGTCAGGATTTTGAAATATCACAGACAGGCTTGTAGAATGAAGAGTACACATTCGTAAACGCAATTACCGAGCCTGTCAAACCGATTCATGTTGCGATTCCTTTTCAGGTGTCAAAGCCGTGATGACCGAGTTTGAAACGCATGCTTTGGCAGTGGATATTAGCACTTTAAAAAAATATTTCCCCTATATGGCCGAAGGCGTAACATTGAAAGCTTGAAGCCATTTATTTGAAAGTGCGGGGGTGTTCAAGCGCGTGGCAGGAATTGGATTTGAATTGCCGCCGTTGAATCGTTTCAGAGTCCAATAATTGTTGGCTATTTGTCAATCAGCTCTGAGAGAATGCTTTGTAAGCACGGCGGGCCAACGAAATATTTATACTGCTTCAGGGAAGTAGTGGCCTTTGTCTAGAGCGAGTTTGAGGAAAGACAAGGCAAGGCAAGGCGCCGGGAGCAAGAAGGCAAAGAAATTGAAAGACAGAGAAAAAAGACAAAGTTAAAGTTAAATTAAACAAAAGTTGGACTTCCTAAGGATTGAGGCACGAAGTTGACGAAACACAAGCAAGGAGAGAGAGGAAACTGTTCAAAAAAGTATGTTCAGAGTTTTACAACGCTCAAAGTTTAATATGCGAGCCCTGACAATTATCCGCGCATCTTTTTACACACACACACACACACACACACACACACACACACACACACACACACACACACACACACACACACACAATCGCTCGCGCACCCACATTCTCTTATGGATAAATCCAATATAGAAGTGACCATGCATTCACACAGTCAAAGAGAATACGAGACTCTTAAAGGGCCGACAAAGCAAGCAAAAGTGTAAGCATGCTAACAATCGTCAAACAAACAAATAAAAGAAGCAAAGCGAAGTTTTAGTAAACAGTCTAAAGACGTTCTCCGACACGAGTCGCAAAGAAATAGACCTCAAATGGGACACGCTGACTTTTCGCCGGTCCCAGTGCAGCACGTGAAGAGAGCCATATGAGAATATGTTATATCGAACACTAGATTAGAAGTTGCCAGACGCAGTTCCTTCATTATGTGTGTATTATTGTCTTTTTATCCCCCCTGTGGCCTGGAGGTGACAAGGGACCCACCGCACCTCATTACGAGATTTGTAAGAGGCGTATATAACTAGGGACATCGTGGCCTTACTCGCCCTTACTCTCAACCAGCTCTACTGATTGTTTGTGATCAGTGGCTTAACATACATAGGCTGACAGGCCTTAATAACTCCATTCATGTATTCATTATGTGTGTATATACCTATTTATCTATCCATATGTACATCTGTAGCTACTTATCTATCAATCTGTATGTCTGTCTGTCTGCCTGTCTGTCTGTCTGTCTGTCTGTCTGTCTGTCTGTCTGTCTGTCTGTCTGTTTGTCTGTCTGTCTGTCTGTCTGTCTGTCTCTCTGTCTCTGTCTGTCTGTCTGCTTGTCTGCCTGTCTGTCTGTCTGTCTCTGTCTGTCTGTCTGTCTGTCTATCTGTCTGTCTGTTTGTCTGTCTGTCTGTCTGTCTCTCTGTCTCTGTCTGTCTGTCTGTCTGTCTGTCTGTCTGTCTGTCTGTCTGTCTGTCTGTCTGTCTGTCTCTCTGTCTCTGTCTGTCTGTCTGCTTGTCTGCCTGTCTGTCTGTCAGATTGTGTGTATACATGCATGTGTGAGTGTATATCTACCTGCCTGGCTGCCTGCGTGCCTGCATGCCTGTCTGTCTATTTAATCATTCATGCATGCTGGCATTGATTCATTCATTCACCCATTCATTGACCCATTCATTGACCCATTCATTGACCCATTCATTGACCCATTCATTCACCCACTCATTCATCCAGTCATTTATTCATTCATTCATGCATTCATTCATTCATTCATTCATGTATTTATTCATGCATTCATTCGATGTTTTCTTGCAGGAGTGGGTGGACGAGTTCATGCTGTGGCGGCCCGCTGACTTCAACAACATCACCAAGCTGCGCATCCCCTGCCGCCTGCTCTGGCTCCCCGACATCGTTCTGTATAATAAGTGAGTGGGAAGCTCTCGCCACCCCTGATCTTCCTTCAGTCTTTTGTACGCAGTCACTCTCATCACTGATGCCTCTCCAAGGCCGGTGTCTATTACGGCACTCGCAACCAAGGTGTGAGGATGTCTATAAAATTTAGATAGTTTAAACATTAATATAAAATACATTGCTGTGAAGGAGGCACTTTGTGGTAGACCTTTACTTCTTGAGAGAGAAAAAAACAAAACAAAAAGTAGGCTGAAAATATTTAACTTGTCACTTTTTGACCTGGAATCGACATTTTGGGTTTTTTCTGTATCATGTCAAGAATTACATACGGCTGGACCCAGTAGATGTTTCCATCTGGACTGGCGGGACCTGCTCCAGTAGCTCCGCCAGGGGCGGCCCTGAGCAACCAAAGAGGCTACCAGGGGCATTGGAACAGTCACATCATTAGGATCCAACCGAGCATTCGAAATAGCAGATGTATTTGAAATGATATAATATCGATGATCAGAGAAAGTTGATGTTCCAAGGGCGGTCTGATTTTTTTTACAATGAGGATCTAGCTGAAAACTAATTTTTCTCGCTCTTATAAACTTGCATTTCTTTTCATTCAATCGAAACACGAATTCCTAAAGTCTCAGGAACTCATCGGCTGATATCAGGAACCTAGCATTTACCTCACCAAATGTGATGCAGCTGGGATAATGAGCAATCTTTCTCGATTACACGCCATGCATTATCAATTGCTCTTCCCAACTGAATTACGCATACAGATTAGAGGTGCTGATGGCAAACTCATCTGATCAGGACTGAATGAAAAGAACGCGTGGACGGTACACCATCTTGTACGTATCTCTTTGATTCACAGCACAAAACAAGACAGCTCGTGTAAGCTTCAAAGATTACCAAAGGATTTTGACAAACTCAGCATAACTGTAATGAACATATACTTTTATATTTTCATAGAAAGTGCATTTATTTACTCCAAAACGAGGTTTGGAATGGTAGATCGGGACCCCAAAAATCAACCTAGATAACCACTCCTGCTTTGTACAAATCAATAACTCGGCGAGATAAATTGAGGTTCAGTGCTCCCGCTAAACTCTGACGCAAGAGCCATTGCACTCACGCCATAAGATGCATTGTGCGACCATCTCTGGAATACTTATTGCTTCATCTCATGCGAGGCACGGGCCGTGAGGCCCACTTGGGTGTGATGAAGATGTTGGCATTTAGTGAAGATATACTTGCCCTTTGCCCAGTCAGTGACACTGAATATTGAATGGGAAGCCTCAAGGCACTTTTATGGGGTTCCGTGGCTGAGTGGTTAGCGCGCTCGACCTGCCGTCGCTTGCGGCTAAGGGCGAGACGTTCGAAGCTATGGGAATCCTAAAGTGTTTTACTCAAATTGTTCCTCTCCGCCCAGACGTAAAACAGGTATCTGTTAGGGCTGAACTAAAAAATGGTAAAATCAAACTTTGGCGCGTTCATCCGAATCATGGCTGCAAGCTCCCCAGAGAGTTGAGATGATGTTGGAGTGATACAAAGAGGTAGCCCGATGTCCAGAGGGCAAAGGTACGCGGGTTTGAGCACCTATCAATGAGTGGAACGTCGCAGGATAATACAGACACACTTACCTTCGACTTCTTATAGTAAAACT
>JAWQFJ010027287.1:10000-16031 GCA_034096865.1 Theodoxus fluviatilis
CCTGCAGCATCAAATCCAGTTCAGTGATCGTATCAAAGCCCCACTTCACGGCAAGTGTTTTGCAAGCATTTGAAGTGGTTTGTCGACTTTTCTCAAGAAACAAGGGTTCCACCCATCAGTTAAATGCATGTCTTGAGGAATGTGGACACATAAATAAATTTACCATCCTCAGTATTGATTGTTTTCATTCGAAAAAACGTTGCTGTTGAGATCGAACGGTGAGGATCTTTTCAGGCCTTTGGGTCTTAATTCCTGCCAGTAAAGCTTTATGTGCACGCAGTGATCGATAGCATTCAAGCACAGGCATCCCCGTCTCGTCTTATGTTTATGTAACCAGCCCACCCAAATTGGGTCGATTCGATATTTCTGATGGTGTTCACGTTATCGTGTCATCTCAACGTACAACGGATTTTCTTGTAAATGAAGCTGATATCATAATGATAACCCGTTTATAATTAATTATGTTTGCACACGTGTATACTGAAAAAGGGTGTTACTGAGAAATACTATTTTAAAGTCTGCATGTAGAAGACTTTTAGCAGCAAAAGTTCACAGTCAAAGGGCAGTTCGTTTCAGTCCAGCTCAAAGGAATTGTCTTAATGGTCTGTGGAATTGCACTCTACGACTCTACGTATGAATGAGAGTTTGTCATTCACAGCCGCTACAATACCATGTGGATTCGTTTGCAAGTGAAACAAATTTAGAATAAAGACGAAGAGGGATGTAACGCAAATATTTTTTCACAAAATGGTGACAAGGTCTTTCGGTACTCGCCAAAACCACAATTGATCATCGGATTTGTAACCTGACTCTTCCTGAGTACACGCGATAAAAATCCAGCTTTCTGAATCAAGTAAAACTTCATAACTTTTCATTACTCCCCATGGGTGAAAGTTCTGCTGTATCTCTATTAAGCTGAAACATCAGAACAAGTCATTTTGTGTGGATTGGTTACAGTCAGGCAATGAGATATCTGCCATGCAGGTCTGTGCAAATAATCTCTGTCAAACAATCTTTAGGTTCAAACGTTAGTTCCCGTCACTCGAAATGCGGTTTCTTGGGAACCCACCCCTTCTCTCTCTCTCGCTCTCTCTCTCTCTTTCTCTCTCTCTCTTTCTCTCTCTCTCTCTCTCTCTCTCTCTCTCTCTCTCTCTCTCTCTCTCTCTCTCTCTCTCTCTCTCTCTCTCTCTCTCTCTCTCTCTCTCTCTCTCTCTCTCTCTCTCTCTCTCTCTCTCTCTCTCTCTCTGTCTCCCCCTCCCTTTCTCCTGACGATTACATGCCACTGCGCAGAAACTGCAACGCACACTTTCACCCTCTTCCTGCTGTCCAGGGTGTAATCGATTCTTGGAATGGATTTTAAGGTACATACATCTTCCTGCTGTGTTTTCACCGGTGATAATTTCTCCTACCGCATCCGCCACGTTCATTGCGGAAAAACTCAGAAAATTTATCGCCTTTTGCCGAGCGAGGGGAAAGCGAGCCCCGTTTGACGAGGCGATAATTTCATTCCGCTGCTCTTCCTTCCCCAAAATGGCTGCCATTTTCACAATTATGAAGCTACTGCTGAGCAAAGTAATATTCTCCTCACTGATGAGATGTCTTTTTCGAGCCTCCAAACCTGACCTTTTGCTTCGATGTTGCGTCATGCCAGTTTTGTTAGATGAAGCGTGCCAGCGAGAGAAAATCCCTCAGCTAATCTCGTTTCATGGATCCTATTCTCCTTTCGTCATGATACGGTGGGTCGGCAAGGTCTTACAAAGAAGTAATCAATGATTGGATAGGTACATATATCACTCGATTCTTTGTGTTATTTTATTCTTTTCTGATTGTATTTGACTCTTTCATTCCTTTATTATGCATTTTTGCTTCTTTTTTTCATTACCTGTACCTAACAGTGTGCAGCTAACAACTCACGCTATCCTTTAACACCTCTCTCTCTCTCTCTCTCTCTCTCTCTCTCTCTCTCTCTCTCCCTCCCTCCCTCCCTCCCTCCCTCCCGTCCCTCCCTCCCCTCCCTCCCCCCCTCCCTCCCTCCCTCCCTCCCTCCCTCCCTCCCTCCCTCCCTCCCTCCCTCCCTCCCTCCCAGCTAATAGAAAACGACCCTAAAATGCAAGTTTTTGATTCCCCTTTTCTGTCTACCGCGTGCAATAAACGCTTCCCTTTTTAAATTACGTGAGTCTGTCTTCTCACAGCAATATGTTCCGGATGTTTATTTTCACATCTTATATGGTGAGTGAGAGCAATAGCATAGAGATTGGTGGCCGTTTCTAAGGATAAATCTTGTGAAGAACTTTGCGATAATTCTGGCATCTTATTCTCAAAATGTCGATTTCAAACAGTAGCTTCTACGACAGCCTGTATCTCATCAACCTTTGATCCGATTTCACAGCAATTTTCGTCATTGAAAAACACATTCAAAGCATTTTGAGAGTCATTTCTCGCAAATGAACAGAAATGTGATTACAGCTCATTTCATGGTTACAGGTCACAGTTGTCAACTTTGTAGAACTGTTGTTTTATTGTGATGTAACGGGTGCACTGAAAACAAATACCCCATTTTCTGTCACTCCGTGGGTGAGATTTAGTCGTGCTTTACATGGAATTTGTTAAAAGAAATGTCATAATGGTGTTTTTATTGAGTTCATTGGCAGCTGTTGACAGGAAAAACGGAAGCCGAGTAAACAATGTTTTCTCTTAGAAAAACTAGGTGGTGAGTTCAAACAAAGGGACTTTAAGATCTTTGCAGAATGTGGTGACTCAGTCCAGTTTATCTTTTCCTTCTGGGAACAGGAAGAGCAAAGCTGTGATTCTACGATTGATGGTCCACTCTGGTGTTTTGTCTTCCGAATTTCGCGTCCTGTGAAGGACTGTCTGTTACAGTTAGATTTTACTGTTCCTCCAAAGGACATGAAGACCGAATGATTTCTCCCCTGCAGTTTCGCCAGCCTGGGTTTCTCATTACTGGGTTGGGGGACGGTTCAAGTTTCCTCCTCTCCCAAGATCGATCTTGCTTCATCTCAATCCTTTTGCTCGGGGTTGTAAGCGTGTTTTTCTCACCGTGCACAGGGCATTTAATTTCATGGGGATTGCGCTAATCTGGTTGTTGGTCTTTCTTTTCCATGTTTTTTTTTGTCCTTCAGTGTTTGAAGAAACAAGTTTTCGGGATTACAGGGGATTCCGCGTCTTAGGGATGTGAACACACAACTGTCATTCGTTTCCTGTGGATGGATGACTGTTTTTGGCACGTGGTTTAAAACAAAAAAGCCTAAGTATTATTTGCTGTAATGTTGCTTTCTTTTTACTACTGGAGACAGCGGAGAATTCTATGGATTCCTTCAGCGTTATTTCCATGACGCATTCCATATGGGTTCTTCCTTCAGTGCTGTTGGTTCAAAAACCTTCTTCACACTGGCATGCTCTTGTGAAAAGTAACTGAGACGACAGCAACTTTTCAAAAATGGAAGTAATCAGTGGCTTCCTTGCGTATTCACTTGCTCTCTGAAGTTCTGGCCACCGCGGTATTTTTAGCTCCTTGTTGTGTTTCTGTGATCTAACTCTTGGATGTTGCTCTCTCTTCTCGGCCTTGACACGGCAATGTCCTCCTTCCTCTGGAAATTGCTCGAGTTTTTAAATGTATTTCACTTGTTTTCTAAAGTCTTCCTGATTTCTACCGTTTTCTTGTTCCTGTATTTTTGTGCTGAAAAAAGATTTCTAGAGATATTGGATCAAAAGCGTTTTGCCCCACTGTACTAGACATGCTTTTGATTTTGTTTAAAGAAACAAAGAGTATAGGGACAGGAAACATGGGAGCCACGTAGAGTTACGTAATTTGTTGTTTAACAGCCGATGCAAGAGTGCACATGAACATGAGTTAAGGTCGTCGATGCAGAGATAAAACGATTAATGTACAGTGATACTCAGCAACGATATTTATTTCGTTCGGTTATCACAGCAGACAGACGGATCGGTGGTCAAATGTATATAATTTCAAACATTATGGCCACTGTGAGCGTCATACAGGACTGTTAAGCAGCAATTGCCAAGATCTAAATAACGCCATTTTGTGCTTTGACTACTTCATTGAGAATTCTGAGACAGCGTGTGCTTATTCACGTGATCTCTCTTCTCCACAGACACTCTTTTAATCATTGATTACCAAACTGATCACCGTTGTGCCTCAGTAAAATTTCTTTTTTACTCTCTTTTTCCATTGATATGCTCAGTCCCAGGCAAGTGAAGCTGTCAATGAGGTATAATATTATGTCCGTAAAACACTGTAACTTTTGGCATAATGACAGGAAACTTACAGTTAAAAGCTGAATATGGCCTTCTCTAAATCACCAACTAAACCTACGTGTTTTTCTGCGTACCTAGTTCACGTTGGAACCAAAACATTGCACCGGTGTTATACGTGGTGACCTCTGCGCAGTTGTGCTATACTGATATACGCGCTTTTTAAAACCGTTCTTCTTCTTCTTCTTCTTCTTCTTCTTCATCTTCTTCTTCTTCTTCTTCTTCTTCTTCTTCTTCTTCTTCTTCTTCTTCTTCTTCTTCTTTTCTCTCTCTCTCTCTCTCTCTCTCTCTCTCTCTCTCTCTCTCTTCACTTTCTCTCTTTGTGCGTGTGTGTGTGTGTGTGCACGTGTGTGTGTGTGTGTGCGCGCGTGTGTGCGTGCGTGAGTGTGTGTACGTGCGTGTGTGTAAAGCATCTTTATCCGCCTCCATTTCTCATTGTGACTGTGGGAGTGCATCTGATCTCGTTCCCTTTACCCGTCCTCCATCACAACCTCACCATGTTTCCTCTCATTTTGCTGTCAAACGTAGCTAGCAGTTGATACAAAACAAACAAACAAAATTAGAGAAAGCCACTCCACAATTTGTCCCGTTAATGAAACGCCGAGAAGAAAACAAGTTTATGTATCACTATCATCGCTCCACCCGAGGCTACAACATCATTGTCAGATGTCTGATGTTTGAAAACGCTCCCATTTGCCTGTGAAATGTGTTATCGCAACCTCTGCTTATCGAATTACTCCAATTTTCTTTCAACGGAGCAAGGTTTTCCTGTCGCAGTCTCGTCTGTTTAAAATGATGCTATTTTTTCACCTATTTTTCTCTGTATTATTTTTATTAACACTTTACTTTCCAGCTCTCGTGTTGTTGTCTTGTGCATGGTGTAAAGCCAATGTCGTTCAAAGTATGCTAATGAAATGTTTCCACAAAATATGTTTTCCACATTCTTTTTTGCAAAACATTGATTATTCGTGAACTGTAGGCTTTTTTGTTTTTGAGAAGGAGAATAAGATCAATCGAGTGGTTAATTGCGAACAACTGACTCGCTGTCTCTCACTCTCTGTCTCTCTCTCTCTGTCTCTCTCTCTCTCTCTCTCTCTCTCTCTCTCTCTCTCTCTCTCTCTCTCTCTCTCTCTCCCCCTCTCTCCCTTCTTCTTTCATCTCTCGCTCTCTTTCCGTTCTTACTTTTCTCTCTCATTATCTCTCCTTCTCTCTCTCCCTTCTTCCGACTCTCTCGCTCTCTCCCTCTTTACTTCCCTCTCTCTCCCTCTTTACTTCCAACCCCCCTCTCTCTCTCTATTTCTCTATCTCATCTTCTTACTTCCTTCTCTCTTTCTCTCACCTTCCTCCTCCTACCCTCTACCCACGCAGGAGGCTATATGCCCAATTTACCTCCAACTTATCAAGCAGGCTGACTGACGTCAGCGCTAAGTGCCTCCATTCTCAAAACCATGAGTCCATGGGTGCATCAAACCCTGCTTCAAGCTGAGGAAATGTCAGATGCTGAGAGAGTGTTTGCTACAGCAGGCGTGCATCTGGTCCGGTAACTTGCATGGAATCCTTCTTCTCCCCTACAGCAAGGCTTTTTTTTTTTGGTTGTTGAATCTGTTTGGTGGACGACGTCTTCCGCAAAGGTCATGCATTCACGACTAAGCGTCTTCGTGTTGGTTCAGACAAAATATCGCATCCTTTGCTACAGTTTCTCTTGCAGAACCACTAGAGATTGTTTGATTTTTCTGTT
>JAWQFJ010027288.1:0-7500 GCA_034096865.1 Theodoxus fluviatilis
GGTGCATCTTCTTCTAATATAGTACTCCTTGACCCCAACTCATAACTATGAGGCAAGATTCCGCCAAGGAAAGTACGCATGGAAAGTGCTTTGCCTAAGGGCAAAAATAAGACGCCATTGACAAACTCCAATGGAAGCCAAATGCAATCAGAGGGACAGAAAAGGGAAAGGCATTTCCGAAGAAGCTCACACTTCTCTCTGCATCCAAACTCTGATGAGCTCCATTCACGGCCGAGAGGCCTCGCCAGCGGTTTACCAGAATGGCTCTCACCTTTGACCCTGCATACTATAATAAAGTTGTAATTACTCTCTCTCTCTCTCTCTCTCTCTCTCTCTCTCTCTCTCTCTCTCTCTCTCTCTCTCTCTCTCTCTCTCTCTCTCTCTCTCTTCGTTTTTCTGTTCGGTCATCTGCTGTCCGTCCGTCCGTCCGTCCCTCTCTCTCTCTCTCTCTCTCTCTCTCTCTCTCTCTCTCTCTCTCTCTCTCTCTCTCTCTCTCTTCGTTTTTCTGTTCGGTCATCTGCTGTCCGTCCGTCCGCCGTCTCTCTCTCTCTCTCTCTCTCTCTCTCTCTCTCTCTCTCTCTCTCTCTCTCTCTCTCTCTCTCTCTCTCTCTCTCTCTCTCTCTCTCTCTCTCTCTCTCTCTCTCACTCCCTTCCTGTTTGTCTGTTCGGTCATCCGCTGTGTGTTTACCCGTCCGTCCGTCCGTCCGTCTCTCTCTCTCTCTCTCTCTCTCTCTCTCTCTCTCTCTCTCTCTCTCTCTCTCTCTCTCTCTCTTACCTTCATCAAATCACTTTGCACACGGACGTTCGTTCTCGCCGTTCTTGACACAAAGGACACCCCGGGTCAAATGTGCGAAGACAAGAAATCGATACCGTAATCTGGGCTTCAATTATTGAACAACGTCGCCGTCGGTACCGCAGGCAAGTTATCACCCTACTTCAGAACGAGGCAACATGAGAGACCAGGATGCACACAAATCTCCTCACATCTCGTCAATCACACGGCCTGAGTCGATCTCTATCAGCCGGATGCATGATTTGTGAAATTTTTTGACTTCTTGATGAAAAACTGATCACATAAAGCCATAGATAACTTCACTCTCCACGTCGACGTAATGGAGCTGTACTACGCAGGAAAATGGGTTTGAAGGCGTGGTGTTATCTGTGTCGACAGAGAATGCAGTGAATATCGGGCATCTGCAGAGCATTCGCATGACAACCCTGCTTCATGTTGAAGTTGCCTTGACGTATCGTCTGCCCTTACTTGCATGTTGGAATTATTTTATCCGTTTAATGGAATAGTAACACTTTCAATATGCTTTCGAACAGCCAACAGTAGCGAGAGGGGAGTAGAGCGCGAGCTCGCGAGCAAGCGAGCGAGAGAGAGAGAGAGAGAGTGAGAGAGAGAAAGAGAGAGAGAGAGACAGAGACAGAGACAGAAAGCGTTAGAGAGAGAAGAGAGAGATAGAGAGATAAAGAGAGGGAGACAGATATTGAGACAGATATTGAGACAGACAGATAGACAGACAGACAGACAGACAAGACAGACAGACAGACAGACAGACAGACAGACAGACAGACAGACAGACAGACAGACAAGGCAGACAGACAGACAAGACAGACAGACAAGACAGACAGACAGACAGACAGACAGACAGACAGACAGACAGACAGACAGACAGACAGACAGACAGACAGACAGACAGACAGACAGACAGACAGACAGACAGACAGACAGACAGACAGGGGGAGGGGGGGGGGGAGGATGGCAATGGACGGACGGATAGACAGAGACAAAGATAAAGACATTCACACAGACAAGCATGCAGGCTGGCCATGCATGGAGACGACAATGACATAAATGTTATTTAACACGCGTTCTCTTCGCTGTGTCCACAGCTGAAGTAATATTCCACCTTTTAACCACAGAACGACACAGCAACAAGTCCCACTCGCACGAATCGTTCCACAGTTGGCCATTCGTCATCCACCGCTATCGCTACAGCGTCTGACGGCCTTGGGGGCCTTCTTCACGCCCTGGCCACTGGGAAGCCAGGACGTGCGTGGACAGCGATTCCATTTTCCACTTGGGGAGAGAAAGTCACAGGGCTTCAGAGGCGGGACTGTCGTTTCAAGTGGAGACTGAAGCAGTCAGGCGGTCGTGACTTCGCATATTCCGTGCAGCCCCAACACGCAGAATAGTGGCCAGCACGGCGGCAGTCCCTTACGTAAACAGCTCATGCAAGTTGCACGGCTCGCGCTGTACGGGGAGCACGACAACACTGCGCCTGTTCTGTAGGCGTGAGGCTGGCAGTACCCATGCACAATGCACGTTATTAGACGGGATTAGATCTGACAAGGAAAAATAAAGTACAAGACTTCGCCCGCAGAGGCTATAATGACTCAGATTGTGTGATATTACGTGTCGATAGTAAAATCCTAATAAACTAATCGTTCACTTGGACAAGAATAATGTGTATGCGGCTGACACATAAAGCTCAATGACAGAAAAACACGTTGAAAGGAATTGCACATAGAGAAAGTCGTCGTTTGTTGTGTGCTTGTGATCAAAGAGTCGAGTATGGATCGCACACGCCTGGCTGATTCTTGTTGCCAAGACAACGCCGTATGCAACGTGAGCTACAAGGGGAGACGGTTTACTATACTAAACGAGATGTGATGTGACTGATTACCTAAAACAAATACGCAATAAATCAATAGTAGACGGTGCTCCAGTCGTACGTATTATTCTGTCATTTCTGGGCTGTGGGCTTATAACATTACATTAAATCCCCATTTTTTTACTTCACGCTCGAACTTTACTCCATGACAGAAAACCTTTGAGGAAAGCAGGACTTCCTCATGGGTTCCAAACTCGATCAACGACAGCAAGTTTGGGCTTTGGGCGACTTTAAGGAGAAGCTTTCCAAAACCACTTTGCGACACAGCGTGAATGCTGCGGTGCCTCTGGCTGTGGTGAGAGCTGCTGCTTCCCCGTCGTCCATCTCCACAGCGTGTCACTCCAATGAAAAATGCAATAAGACTGCGATCAAAGACGGCGTTAGTGGTGTCAGTTGGTGTACTTCACTGAACGCGACACCGCGCTTGTTTCTCGGCCAGGAAGCGGGCCGAGTTACGACTCCTTAAACCGCCACAGAGCGGGCGGGCGGGTCGTGTTTTCATCACCTGCAGCCGTAGCCGGCTTCAGATGTTGCCCTAAAACGCCAGCAGTTCGTGTTGTCTCAGCATAAACGTTTGTCAGAGCTCGCGCCCTTGGAAGTCCACTCCGTTATCAAATCGCGCAGACGTTTCTGAATGCTGTGTGAGAATGCCGAAGTGTTAAAAACATTCAACAACATGCAACTTCCTACTGTCATTTTTGATACATGTTTGATTGTATTCAAGCGTTCAATTGTCGAATTGGACGAAGTATATAAGTTATTAGCATTTTCACAAAGATGTTGAATTGTTGTGAAGCCATCATCAGAATAACAAGATATTATGAACACGAACGTGCTCACACACACGCACGCACATACACGCACGCATGCACACACACACACACACACGCACGCACACACACACACACACGCACGAACACGCACGCACACGCACGCACACGCACGCACACGCACATGCACACACACATACAGAAGCACGCATACACACACACACGCACACATACGTAAACGCACGCACGCACACAAACGCCCACTCATGCACACACACATATGCACACACTCACACACATACACACACACTCATGCACACACACACACACACACACACACACACACAAACACACACACACACACACATGAACACACACAATGGGTTGCCTGAGCAGGCCAACACACATGTACGGCCATATAGGCAGACGCATCGCGAATTCTTCCCAACGCCGAACGGAGCTGACTGCCCCTAGGCAATCATTTCCATATGCAAATGAGCTGTCAGAAGAACCTTCAACAATGGCTGTCGGTGTTACGCTGCAGACTTTCAGGCGAGTCTTTCACTTTTTCCACTCAAAATTCCCACCAGTCGGTGCCTGGTTGTCACATAGCTTCTTCGAAAACGGCGAAGATCCAAGAAGAACATTGATCCACACAAAGCCCACACCTTGGCTTTTCGCTTTAGTGGTGATAGGAAATCTAAGACGAGCCTCGAGAAGGGAAAAACCCCCAATGTTTTTTAATTACCCAAAACGCTGTGGAAATGAGCCATTTCTCATTCCTATCGTGTCTCCAAGCACAAACTACAAAAAAAGTGTCCGGTGCAATGGCAAAAACACCTTCAACTTTAAGAGATCACTTCAAGAAAGGGTCGTACATTTCATTCAAAGCACGTTTCTCTTTTTGTTTTTACCGAGGTGCTGGCGGTGATGAACACCCACGGTGCGGGGCCTCGTAGCGTTCTTTTGCAGTGTTTCTCTCTTCTCACCGGTGAAAACAATATTGAAAGGAACATAATACTCCGTGTCCTGTTAGCGTCGTTAAAATTATAAATGCATCTCTGAGACGCTGAAACAAAGGACCCCACACTGATGGCATGACAGTGGGTGTGGAAGCCTGTTCTCCACAATCCTGTACAAATGGAAACGAATGAATAAGGTCAGAGTAGCGTTGTTGATCGTGAAGCAAAATCTCAACGGTGGCACTGATGTAACACACGGCAGGAGCCGCTCGATACTCTCATCAGCAGCAGGGACCCCTCCCTGATAGACTATGAAAGCGTACTCCAGTAGCTCAGCCAGTGACGGCCCAACACAGCCAAAGAGGCAGCATACTCCAGTAGCTCAGCCAGGGACGGCCCCACACAGCCAAAGAGGTAGCATACTTCAGTAGCTCCGCCAGGGACGGCCTCACACAGCCAAAGAGGCAGCATACTTCAGTAGCTCCGCCAGGGACGGCTTCACACAGCCAAAAAGGTAGCATACTCCAGTAGCTCAGCCAGGGACGGCCCCACACAGCCAAAAAGGTAGCATACTCCAGTAGCTCAGCGAGGGACGGCCTTCACACAGCCAAAAAGGTAGCATACTCCAGTAGCTCAGCCAGGGACGGCTTCACACAGCCAAAGTGGTAGCATACTTCAGTAGCTCAGCCAGGGACGGCCTCACACAGCCAAAAAGGTAGCATACTCCAGTAGCTCAGCGAGGGACGGCCTTCACACAGCCAAAGAGGTATATGGTAGCATACTCCAGTAGCTCAGCCAGGGACGGCACCACACAGCCAAAGAGGTTGCCACGGGCATGGGAACAAGGTCAGATGATATACACCCTGGAAGGCCATGGATGATCGATCCCAAACCATGCACAGCAATGAACTGCTCCCATGCGTTGTTCAAGGGTAGCGTCTCTGGGCGCCGCGCCACATTAAGCTTTAGAGATATGCGGAAGTAGGTGAGAGCGCCTCGGGGGCGCTTGCGTTATACAACGCGCGGCAGCCTGGTGACCAAATCCCATTTCCACACCCAGGAGACACCTCAACACTCATCTACCAGTCAAACAAGAAAAGCAGCAGTTTGTGGTTGTCATGAGGTTGTCTTGCAAGTTGGAGTGGTAGTGCAACAGGGATCGCAGACTTTAGTCCTTCTCCTGTTCCTGCGGATTCTACAACTCTCCTTCTCTGCCCCGACTGCTTCCATGGTGATTACACGGAAAGGCAGTATGCCGTGGAAAGGTGTTATACTGTACAGACAGAGAGAAGGACGCTCTCACAAGGCCATTCTGGAAGCAGCCAAGTGCAGCTCCACTAAAAGTAGTTACTGTGAAAGCTAGGAAAGGCTGTGTGTCGTCATCAAATCCGTTCAAGCCCAGCGTCCCCAGACCCATACAGCAACACTATCCATAGCGACGTCGCTGTTCGCTGTTCGCAACTGCTGGGACAAAGAGAATGCGCTGTGAGGGGAACAAATGGTTAGGACACTTGCTCTGCAGTCGCTACTGGCCAGTGGGTACGGTGTAGGAAGCTGCAAATATTCCGTAGTTACATCCGTTTGCAAGGTTCTTGAACTCGCTTTTTTGTTCCTCCACCCAGAAATAAAACCTGGTACCTGTAGTGACAGAGCTGGAAATCCGTGCAAGTTAGCTTGGGCGTAAGTTTTTTGGCAGCATACCTGTGTGCTTCCTAGAGAGTTGATATGATGCTGGAGTATTGATAAGAGGGGCCCGATGACCAGGAGGTATAAATACATTCGGTTTACGTGGAAGTGACCAGGTAAAACGTCACAAAATTAAAAGCCCCCTGTACTTTTTGATTATTTCCTCTCCTGCGTGTCCCAAGATTTATGCCATCCTGTCAGCCAAGTTGAATTGCTGAGGTAATTCAAGGAGCTGTAGAAAAATGAATTTCCTCCTTGTAGGCACGATATGAGGAAGATTAAATGAAGACTGCGTAGATACTCACGAACGAGCCCAAATAAGGAAAAAAAAAGAAGGGAGCTGTTCGAAGTGTAGCGAAGGTAGCATTCACATATATAGCGGGAAGGTATAAGGTGTGCAATGAACTGTCTTTTAAGAGTCTCTATCATTTTCCGTCCCCCTTCCCCCAGGGTTTTCAGGTTTAGAAAATCATCTCTATTGTAACACACATGCATTAAATGTAGTCAATGAAAAATACGACTTTCGGTTTTCTTCTCATGGTAGTGCTAGGCTAGCACTGTGCACTGCTTACAACTTGAAACGATGCCATCTGTTCTGCTTAGTTTCTGTCTTTATAGTGACACTATGCAGGAAACATACAAAGTATTTTGCAAACTGGCATTTCTTAAATGGCAGGCTGTTCACTCCGTTACTACTGAAGCTATTGGACTCTCAGGTGCAGTGTCTTTATCAACTAGAAATATCAACGCAAGCTTCGCTTTAAAAGACTGCATTTTCTCACAACAAGTAATGCATCCATAAAGCACACAGACAAGACCCATCTATGTAAGCCTTTGTAATTAAGACATCAGATGTGTCTGCAAATTTCGGAGATGTAACGCCTTGCGCCTGCGTTAAAAAGCACGCCATCAGTTTGTAACTGTATTTTGGATTGTGCGGAATGGACTGTGACTGTCCGCCTCCCACCTTCCCCTACACCCCGCTTCAAAGCCACCTACCCCCCAC
Organism: Theodoxus fluviatilis; assembly: GCA_034096865.1. NCBI lineage: Eukaryota > Metazoa > Mollusca > Gastropoda > Cycloneritida > Neritidae > Theodoxus > Theodoxus fluviatilis. The sequence continues at coordinate 7,103 of JAWQFJ010027288.1, forward strand.
CCCCACCCATCACCACCCCACCCCTACCCCCTAACTTCTTCCAAGGGTATCGCTGATCAACTTTGCAGAGAACTGTCAACAAGGAGGAGGTGAGGGATGCAGTTTGCCAAGGCAGCACGATGCAACGTAACAAAACACAATCTTACATAACACAAGTCATAAAACTACTCTTCATCGCCATGTAAACCTTTCATTTACGAGAGCTGCGTTATGACAAGTCAACGCCTGTCAAGCTGGGTGTCGAAGCCCTTTGGAGCAACAGCGTGCGTGAGACGGTGACATTCTGGCTGTGCATACTGCGTGCATACATACAGCACTGGGGTTTCCAGCCATCAGGTCTGCCCCAGATTACAACGGCATCCGATATGTGGCGAGCAGCGCCGCCCTGATTCAGGTCT
>JAWQFJ010027288.1:10000-32500 GCA_034096865.1 Theodoxus fluviatilis
TGTCTGTCGGTCTGTTACGTAAATAATGTACTTATAACACACAGACAAGAAAGTAGTTCAATAGGGAGGCAACATATTGATGACACACAAACAAGAAGGTGGTCCAATGGTGACGTAACGTAACTATGACACACAGACAAGAAGGTGAACGGCAAGTCACTTGTTTGGGACGCCACCTGCTCTGATTCTTTTGCGCCGTCTTCAATGACAGACTCTGCCATCGACCCAGGGCACGCCTGCCGGACCGCCGAAGGTTCGAAAAGGAGGAAGTACGCCTCTATCTCGGAACGGTACCACTTCGTCCCGTTTGCTGTTGAAACGACCGGAGTCGTCGGACCGGCAGCAACGGAACTTATCCGAGAGATCGGCCGGCGGATTGCACTGTCGACAGATGACCCGCGCCAGACACAGTTCCTGTTCCAGAGAATCTCGCTGGCAATCGTGAGGGGCAACGCGTTCGCGATCATGTCGTCGGCCAAGCGTGAGGCTTCCCGTGACCCAAAGCCGAGATGTTACCGGGGAGCGATCGTGCACAAGTCGTCAGACGCTGGTTTCACCAGCAGCTGAGAATCCATCCGCTCCAGCCCCGTCACAGGTCAACCGTCACCCAGCCGCCGCCAGACACAACAAACCCGGCGACATCTCGGGCCACGCGGGCAGCACGAGGACTCGCAGCAGGTCATCAGCAAGGCTGAACCAGCACGAGCAAGCAGCACGGGTGCGAAGAAAGTAACTGACAGTTCTGTCTCGAGAATAACTCGATCAGCCTCTAAATTCGTGCGCGTTTAAGTCGCAAGACTGGATGTTAGTCTTGATCCTGTTCATGTACATACATTTACGTCCTTTTTTCATGTGTGGCGTCCTTGTAAACAGTGAATAAAGAAGGTGGTCCAATGGTGACGTAACGTAACTATGACACACAGACAAGAAGGTGGTCCAATGGTGAAGTAACGTAACTATGACACACAGACAAGAAGGTGGTCCAATGGTGACGTAACGTAACTATGACACTCAGACAAGAAGGTGGTCCAATGGTGACGTAACGTAACTATGATCCACAGACAAGAAGGTGGTCCAATGGTGACGTAACGTAACTATGACACACAGACAAGAAGGTGGTCCAATGGTGACGTAACGTAACTATGACACACATACAAGAAGGTGGTTCAATGGTGATGTAACGTAACTATGACACACAGACAAGAAGGTGGTCCAATGGTGAAGTAACGTAACTATGACACACAGACAAGAAGGTGGTCCAGTGGTGAAGTAACGTAACTATGACATACAGACAAGAAGGTGGTCCAATGGTGACGTAACGTAACTATGACACACAGACAAGAAGGTGGTCCAATGGTGAAGTAACGTAATTATGACACACAGACAAGAAGGTGGTCCAATGGTGAAGTAACGTAACTATGACACACAGACAAGAAGGTGGTCCAATGGTGACGTAACGTAACTATGACACTCAGACAAGAAGGTGGTCCAATGGTGACGTAACGTAACTATGACACACAGACAAGAAGGTGGTCCAATGGTGAAGTAACGTAACTATGACACACAGAGAAGAAGGTAGTCAAATGGGGAAGTAGCGTACTTGTGATAAATGAAAAATGGAGCATTAACACGATCCATTTAATGTGTTCCTTTATTTAGATTATGATACGCATACGAGGATGTAGTCCAACAGGAAAGTAACGTAATTATTTCAAACAGTTAAGACAAGAAAAAAGGAAAGTAACGTAATCATGACACCCAGACAAGAAAACAGTCCAGGAGAAAGTGGACCATACAGGAAGGTAGACATTCAGAAAGACACAGAAATGGCCAAAGGCAGCCAAGCACACTGCTTCTTTGACAAGTCGGCTACTGATGTACGTATCAGTGTCGGGGCGTGAATCCTGGATTCAGACGAGTGAGGGAGGGGAGACAATTCGAAACGCTTTCAAACACAGGGCTTTGTTGTTGCGGCGTAATCTCTTCCACAGCGATATGAATAGCAAACGTGCCTATTGACAGCAACAACACACCACAGGCTGGCAGAAATATTCGGTAGATGAAGCAGCTTCAAAGGAGACGTGGATGATATCAGAGTACGAAAATGACATCGTTCAATGAAGACGAGGCACCACTGCGTGTACAGTGAGGCAGCCATTTGTAGTGGGAGAGCAATGTCGGCTTTTCGTACACTGGTGTCACTAACGAATCACATTATACATCTAGAACCTCTGCTTTCCTTCCCAATCTGTCTTGGATTGAAATATGTTCCAAAAGTCAATTTGATGAAATTACATTCATTTGCAACGTGATAGATTGTTTGCGAAGATCGAATGAGTTCTGATGAATAATTCCTAAACACCTCCTCTTCATAATCAGTCGGCTGACAGAATAGTCTTCTCGTGTTTGTTCGTTAACTTTTTTTTTTACAATACAAAGAACTTTCTGTTCATTTTATGCAAAGATCTTTAAAAATATTGATAATGTGTGAACATCCCAACAGTGGAAAAAGTGTTGCTTTTCCTGTATTTAAAACTATTGTTATCTTCATTTAAATCTGAATATGAAGTAAGTATTTACACAATGGCACAGTAACGTTCATTTATGCGAACGGTGATAGCTGTCATAAAACAAGCTGGCCACGGCGGTGGGTTGACCACAAAGGGTTTTTACTGTGCGACTCACGACCACGGCACCATAGATCTATCACGTGATGCCCCTCTCCCAGTCGCCCGTCCATAACTGGACCAGTTAATGCAACACTTGGCAAAGGAGAGAACCCACGCACGCACGCATGCACGCACGTACACACACACGCACACACGCGCACGCACACACACACACACACACAGACCACACCCACACCCACACCGACTCACTAACTGACCCACCCACTCACTCACTCACTCACTCACTCACTCACTCACTCACTCACTCACTCACTCACTCACTCACTCACTCACTCACTCACTCACTCACTCACTCACTCACTCACTCACTCACTCACTCACTCACTCGCACATATGTCCACGATATTACCACCACAGACCTCCATGACAATTGACTCATGCCTGGAGTACACTCCCCAACAGCTCATGCACGTTCCAGGTCATTGGCACCACAGCCAGTGAGTTTAGTGGCTCTGCCCATGAAAGAGACGTGCTGTCCTCTAGAGAAATGGCTCGGTCAGCCACGCAGAGGAGGACGCCATGGAAGTCTGCATAGATCACGCCAGTGTGTCAGGAAGAGCGGCACCATAGAAGACTGGCTGCCTTAACTGCAGGAGGGAGAGCGACAGGAGCTCATTTGTCTAATGGCCTCCTCCCAGACTTGAGCTGCTTTTTCCTGCCCTGACACGGGTGAGTGAGTGCCGCTCCGTAAACATGGCAACGCTCGACAGACTCCCAGACTTTACCGTCCGTCCCCGTCTCCCTCGGGCCGTTTGCCTCAACCTCCTCACCCACTGCGTGGACATGTATCTGTCTGCAGGTCTGTCTGTCAGTCTGTCTGTCTGTCTGTCTGTCTGTCTGTCTGTCTGTGTGTCTGTCTGTGTGTCTGTCTGTCTGTCTGTCTGTCTGTGTGTCTGTCTGTCTGTCTGACTGTCTGTCTGCCTGCCTGTCTGTCTGTCTGTCTGTCTGTCTGTCTGTCCGTCCGTCCGTCCGTCCGTCCGTCCGTCCGTCCGTCTGTCCGTCTGTCTGTCTGTCGGTCTGTCTGTCTGTCTGTCTGTCTGTCTGCCGCGTTGTGTGTCTGTATGTGTGCGTGCGTGTATACGTGCGTGCGTGAGTACGTGCGTGTGTGTGTGCGCGCGTGCGTGTGTGTGTGTGCATGTGTGTGTGCGTGCATGTGTGTGTGCGAACGTGCGCGCGCGTTTGTATGTGTGTGCATGTGTGCGTGCGTGCGTGCGTGCGTGAGAGCGCGAGCGCGCGTGTGTGTGTGTGTGTGTGTGCGCGCACGCGCGTTTGTCTGTGTGTATATGAATGTGCGTGCGTGCGAGAGAGAGAGAGAGAGAGAGAGAGAGAGAGAGAGTGTGTGTGTGTGTGTGTGTGTGTGTGTGTACGCGCGCGCGTTAATGTTTTTGTGAGTACGTGTGTGTATGTGTCTGTCTCAGTCTGAGCCATAGAAATCGAACATCTATACCGCTATCACGGATTCGAGAAAACTGACCTGAATTGAAGGTTATAAAAACAGTAATGATGTCTTATTTTCATCATGACAAATAATGACGATGAAACATGATAATAAATTAATAGAACGCGGTCGATAGCGAGAAGGAAAAGGATGACTTTGAAAGGTTTTTAATAATAATTTTAAAAAATTTAATAATTGACGACCGTACAAATGAATGGAGAGGGTGCAATGGAGGCCAAGGCAAATATTCACGTCAGCACATATGTCGTCAAGAAATGTCATGCTTCTTGAAAACTATAGGAAAACCATATTTTGTACAAATTTTGCCGTTTTGGAGAGAAAGAGAGAGAGAGAGAGAGAGAGAGAGAGAGAGAGAGAGAGAGAGAGAGAGAGAGAGAGAGAGAGAGAGAACAAACGAACCATTTTATTTTTAAGGCCTATCACAACCTAATTAGTTTTACATCTCATCGGTTGTTTTTACCGCCACTTGTCTTCTCAGATACATAGCCACTGATCTCGTGAGATGGACATCTTCTGTAGCCATTATTTTGACAACACTCACACGGCAAATTCTGTCAAACAAATCGAAAATGTACTTCTGTCTAAGGTCCTCATAGGCAGGACAACAGAGCAAAAAGTGTAACTTATCTTCGTCCTCTTCACAGCATGTCGGGCATAGAAGTGGCCTGGCGGTATCATTAATGAAACGATACATAATTATGAATAAATAGCTCACTGATTCTTGCACGAAAACGAACAAATACATTTCTGAAGATTTGTTTGTCAACGGAATACAGATACTGCTCCCTAGAGAGGAGGGACTTGAACTGTTTATAAAATGAATATCTTGCGCTACCTCTATACGAGTATCCATCCAGACCCGCGTGTACGCCGTAATAAGTCTTTCCCTCATTTCTTTCAGGAAGCGCTTCTCATTCTGTACAAATTGCGTTTCCCACAAATTGTCAAAACCGTATCTCTTCAGCAGACTATTGATTCCGCTGGTCCAGTCATTTTTACTAGACAGTAACGTCATATAATACACTTTGAGAGGATACCTAGTACAGTCCATTCGTAAAATATTTAACCAATATTTTAGAGCTCGTAATTTGGCATTGATGCACAGAGGGTATCTGCCCGTTTTCCCATACATGCAATAACGCTTGGAGTCTGTGTTGGGAGATTCAAGAATCATTTTAAAGCTTGAACATGGACACTCTCTATTGAGAGAGAGAGAGAGAGAGAGAGAGAGAGAGAGAGAGAGACAGACAGACAGACAGACAGACAGACAGACAGACAGGCAGACAGGCAGACAGACAGACAAGCAGGCAGGCAGGCAGGCAGGCAGAGACAAAAGTGCTGTAGAGTTTTCTCTACAACAATGAAAGAACTTCGGGGAGGAGGCTGGGCAAGCAATCCTCAAGGCATGACAGAAGTCAGTCAAGGAACTTGAGGCAAGGCCACACCACGCCACTCATCGCAATCACTGAGGCCATCATCAGCTGAAGAGGGATGGTGTCGAAGATCCGCCAGGCTGTCAGCTGTCCGGTATATCTCCTCCTGGCAGTCTGCTCGAGAGCTTGATGCCAGCAGGGAGATCCCCTTGATTGTCTTTTCAAGTCAGCCTACAAGCCTAAGGAGAGGCCTACACCTACTAAGTACATGTGCTTCAAAAGTGCATACACGTCTTGGCCCTTCAGAGGCCATGGGCATTTACAAGCCAGGACGAATGAACGGCAGCGCTCTTCAACAAGATAAGGGCCTACACACGCCATTGGTACTCATAGTCCATTGAGTACAAAGACCATGAGCTTGCACAGACGTAAAGCCTGCACTAGTGGAAGCCGTGCACAGGCCATGGCTTACATATCATAGTCTTACAGAGGCCGTATGTCTACATTTGCCATGGACTTAAAGAGCCCATGTTGTACACGGGCAATATGCCTATACATCTCATAGCGTACATGTCATGACCCTACGAGTACCGGGAACAAGGTTTGCGTTGGCCATAGCCCGTCTGAGACCGAATCACTCATTATTGGCCTACACAGGCCTTCGCTTACACAAGTTTTGGGCCTACACAAACCTTGGTGTACACACGTGATAACCCTACCAAGACCAAGACTTACACAAACTACAGCCCAAGAGAGTCCCTAGGCATAAGTAAACCAAGGCTTCCAAAGGACGTAGAACTACACAGATCACGGCCTACCTGTGCTAGAGACGTACAATCTTGCACAGGTCAAGGCGTACGTGGGTCATAGGCCTACAAGAAATCTCACGGCCGGGTTGTGTGCTGGATGCGTGGCAAAGCTTAGACAGGATTTCCCCTTCCCAGCCTTCGTGGCATTGCGTCTTTCATCTCCAGGCAATTTCTCCCCCATCGGGTCTATCAACCCTCCCCACAGATAACCCAACCCGGAGAAGATACGGATAAGATGCGACGGGTTCCCGCGTGCTCACATCTTCGAGTAAGTGGTTTAGTTTAGGATTCGGTAAGGATGTGAATCTGTGTTTGTGTCAGATAGTGTGTGCGTGTGTGTGTGTGTGTGTGTGTGTGTGTGTGTGTGTGTGTGTGTGTGTGTCGTGTGTGTGTGTGTGTGTGTGTGTGTGTGTGTGTGTGTGTGTGTGTGTGTGTGTGTGTGTGTGTGTGTGTGTGTGTGTGTGTGTGTGTTTGTGCGTGTGTGTGTTTGTGTGTGTGCGCATGTGCTTGCAAGTGTGAGCATTCTCTCTGAGTAGTCTACACTTTTATTTAAATATCACAATAAAAGCAAGAATTTCTTATGTCGGTGGTTTCATAGTTCAATTTTTACGTGCATTTGACAAAGTCTCAGAGTGATTAAAAAAACATTGCTGCGTTTGCTTCGACCTTGAAGTGGCCTTTGTGTGGACAAGTCTTGGTGGAGGAGCGTGTAGATGAGCATTTCCAGACCTGTGCAGGAACAGTGAGGACCAATGGGCGACCACCGTCCGCAATCACTGCCATTGCCTCTGCGTGGGTTAGTTTAAGTTTTTACAGATGGCGGGGTGGAATAATTTGAAGTGGAGACTTATACATTGGCGGGCATTTTTTGAATTTGATTAGCGACTTGACCCTAACGATCCGAAGTAATCTCAAGAAAGACTTCTAATGGAAATGATGAATTATTCAGTGCAACCAATTCCAAGGAAGCTTGGTGCAGGTGCAAAGGTGGCACTTCTGAGGCAATAATCTGATGAATACGTCGACTTTGCTTTCGAAGAAGGTGTCTGAGTAAGGAGAAAAAAAATCATCTCAGAAATGACAATTGCTACGCAAGTCTGCCCCAGCGTGCACCCTGTCACACACACGGGCAGCAGCCCGAGTCAGCTTGCAGACTGACGCACAGCTGACGTCCTGTAGAAAGACAGGAAGTTTTCTTTGGGTCTCATGCCTGTCTTCTCCTGACAGCATCTCAATCTCGCTACTCGTCTCAGGCCATTCTCCCCGGCCCCCCTCTCTCTCACACTGTCTGCCTGGAACTACCCGGATCAGGCCTGACTTCAGTCTAGATCGATGGACTTCTCTGCTCCCTCACAGTCTGTATGTGTATGTGTAGCCATGTTGGCCTTGGCGAGCGTTGCAGCATGAACGCTTAGGTATATATGCATAGACACATGTATCTGAATATATGTTTTTTTATGTTTGTGTGAATGTTCTCTAATGTTCACCAAAAGTTTGACTTAAAATGCATTGTAATACGTGCTCGTGTCCTAGTGATGTGTTCGCTCATACAATAGATTTACTTTTTAAACGGTTTACCGATCTTTGCTTGAAAGTAAATTGGCCATTGCTTTAAAGTGTCATTAATAAGATAAATAGTCCAGAGTTTTAATAACAATGTCGCGTGGTACACGACAAAGAGAAGATAAAAATAGCTCAGAAAGACCGATATTTGACTCCAGTTGCCAAGGAGGGTAATTGAGCTTAGAGGGATAGGTCAAATCGATCGAGGAAGCGAGGGAAGATTCAAACGCAAGATTCGGACACGTCATATATTTTTTCCCGCTGCTGAGTGACGTCAGTCATAAGTCTGTTAGAGACGAAGCAAGACGTACTGTGGGTACGCTCTTGGGCCGCCCGTGCCTCGGCACGCGGCGAGGCCAATGGCTCAAGCTAGGTGCAGGGACAGGTGTCCAGCTAGCACTAGCTATGGCTCGGGGAGAGAGCCAGCGCTGTTCTAGGAGTTCAGCGTATGCACGGCCTGTGATTTTGAGGTGAGCGTCCTTTTGATAGTAACCGTTTAACGCGTGTATGTGTGTGTGCACGTGGAGAGAACACCGGTTATGTTAAATGATTTGATTCGTTTGAATTTTTGATAATGCTACCGTGTGGGGTGAGCGATTAGTTAAATACATCGTAAGTGGGGATGTTTAACGACTTATGTTCAATGAATGTTAGTCACTGGGTTATTGTATGACGCAGGGGAGCGTCTCTAAAGTATGAGCTCCGTCGACATCGAGTCAAACAGAGTTATCTTTTCCTACTTGTGGGCAAACAGTACTATAGGGGAGTTCAGAAGGCGCAGTGCTTCATTGCGCTTACTCAGCGCTTAATGTGATTCCCTCATGAACGGCAATTTGGGGCGCGATTCACTCAGCGCTCACTCAGCGCAACGCAGCGCTGTGAATCACCAATCCGACGTGCAGCAGTAGGATTTCGCAGCAAAACAAAATGGCGTCTTCGATCCCGCACTGGCCGTCGACGCGTACAATAACCCTCAGAAACATCATTTTGGGACTGGAACGGGCTTTATTTGCCCCAAGCGCCCTGTATGCGCGAAGAATGGCAAGTAAGGATGACACCGTAGTGGACTTTATTCATGCAGAATACATGTAAACGTGCATAAACGATGTCTGTGGCAAAGAAAATATTTTCTTCGCGTCTATCAACACAACATGGGGCGCAGAAGATTTACCTCCCCTTTAACAAGTGAAGCGCTGCACAAAATCTGGGGCGTTCAGGTGAGCAATGAAGCGCTCAATTGCCAACATTAAGCGCTCATGCAGCGCTGAGTTGTTATGAACAAGCAGTATGGCTTCGTCATATGTTGAACGTTTACCAGCAGACGCAAAAAAGCGGTACTACGAGAAGATTGTTGACGTTGATGGGATAGATCCGTATAAAATACCAAACAGTTCGTGGTCTGTCGACAAAAACCAGCTGCCGGACATAAACCACGCCAGGATTGTGCAATATTTTGTGCTGGGCAAAAGTGCGTACACGTGCGAAGATTTCGCAGCCTACAACTTCGTCTGTGGTTGGGTGTGTAAATACTAAAGTATCCCATAGGAACAAGTGAAACTTGCTCATTGATTGAGTGGTTGTGGTGGAGTTAACTTTACCGATGTGGTGTTTCGGACAGTCCTACAATGCAGTTGCTTGTTTGGAAATACATGAGCTGGGGAATACAGCTTCAGCTCTGAGGTCTGAGACAAATTTGTTGTGTGCTAGAAAAAGCATGGAGGGGTTGGGGGGTGGGTTAGTTCAAGTTCAGTGTTTGGCCTCTTTAGTTGAATGTTTGATGTAAATGTGTCCAAAAAGTTTGTGTTCATATTCTCTTAAACCATCTGCCAAAGAATTGGAAACAATTTGTGTTGGCAATGTCACACTTTCTTTATGTTAATAGATTCAACATTTTTAAACAAAAGATGTGCTCAGCCATGAGACAAGATAGCGGCTGGTGTACAACATTTTTATTTCCACTTTTACATTCACAAACCCCTTCCACATGCACATTGACAGTCTTGACACTGCACAAGGTAAACACATTTTGAATAAAGAGCACATTTTTTCCACAACAGCACAACTAAAGCACAAGATCAATGCACTATGACAAAGCTGTAACTGTTTTGCCTGTTCATGTTTTGGTAAAGCGATCTACCAAAGGCCACCTGTTCAGGTGTACCGAATTGTCTGTCACGCAGCCAGTGAAACCCAACACAGCTCTACACAATTCCATCACAGATGTTTACCAGAGCACACGAGATGGTGACAATTTTGTCCAAAGTAGTAACCTGTTCACCTTCTCTTGCGAACAACATTTCAGTTGGTATTACATTCCTCAGTATTGTGAATTTGCCACACAGCACACCAATAACTCTTTCTACATGAATTCGGAGATGAGCTAGATTTCGTGTAGATTCCACCTCCATAGCTGATAGCTGGCTTTTACCTCTTGTGAATGCCGGTATTTTTACCTCTGCACCTCGCATGCCCACCAGTTCTGAAATATCAAAACCTCTGTCAGCTAGAACTAAATCATTTTGCAGTAAGTTGTTCAAATATCCACATTCTCTTGTAATTGCTTTGTCACTTGTTCTGCCACCCCAACCCTCTGAGATAAATGAAATGTGACCATTCGGTGTAATTGAAATAAGGTATTTAATGGTGTTGTTGCCTTTGTAATGAGACCAAGTGAGCGCACTAGCATCAGAACTTGAAGGTCGCTCTATAAATACCTCGAAACAGTCAATGATGGACACAGTTTTGTTCCATGGATATACCTGAAACTGTAATGGAAGCCCTGCTCTGATTACATTTGTATCCGGCCAGAACACTAAGGGTTTCAAGCAATAATACAAGATGTGTACTGTTTCATGAAACACCTTTGATGCAGTTGACCTAGCAATACTAAAAATGTATGCCAGATGTTGCAGTGGCGTATTTAAGCGAATGTGCATCAGTGTGAGCATCAAGGCTTGGAAGGGTTCCAGGGCCCGTCTTCTGTCTTTGGGCATTTGGTCTGAAATAAAATTAAATACAGCAACCAGTGTTACATAATTCTGTATTCCAGTAAAGTATTTGACAGTATCATCTTGATCCTGCAAAGATTCCATTGTTATTTTCTTTTTTGCAAGCTCTTGTTTGAGCTGAACATTTTCAAGCAACAGTCCATTTAATTCTTCTCTCATCGTATTCTCTTCTTCAAGTGTCAGGAAGCTCCTGTTGTTGTCAATGTCCGTTTGGCAGAATGTGCCACCGTGTCCGTCTGTTTCGGGTTTTGGTGCTGTAAAGCTAGCACCTGCATCACTCTCAGTAGATTTACTTTTGTCCTTCTCTTGAGCTCGGCCTTTTCTTGCATTTAGTCTCTCATACCTTTCACCAAGCAACTTTTCTCCTCCAAGCAGCATATCTCCTCTCGTGTGGCCCAGTTTGAGCGCTGGCTTCCAGCTAGGGCTGGTCACATCACGAATGTAGGCTGGTGCTCCTGAAAAAGAGCAGAACATTTTACTCAGATTTATTTACATTCATTGTTAGCAAGGTTAAACATCACGTAAGAACTAAGATCTTGCGTTTTTCACGTAAAAAAAACACACAAAATTACGTAAAAAATATTTATGTGAAAGGGTGTCAAAACGCAAAGAATCACGAGGAAAGCGTATGAAAACGTAAGAATAATTTAAGACAGGTTGTCATTACGCAAACTATTTTCAGTAAGACGTATCACCAAAAATGGTCTGAAATAAACTGTTTTGTAGTATCAAAAAGTCAAATCTTGGCCTTTCTTTCTCCCCTGTAATCTGTCCTGCATACTCTCTTTCCGTCTTTTCTAGTATTTGTTAAGTTACAAAACGCAAAACATAACAAATTCTCACCATTTACAAAGTGATCCGAACAAACACGTCGATCTGCCTTAGTGTCAAAAGTGAGTGACTTCAGGTTCAGTTGAGCAATCCACTCACGGCGCCTTTGAGTTGTGAGATCCAGCATTTCCTTGCCTTTTCGCGTTACAATACGCGGTATGACAAAACAAACGTCGATCATTCTCGCTGTCATGCCTATTGTGGCAGTTCTTCACACAGCAGGCGATCACCATTGTAGAAACAACAAACTGTCTGCTCCAAAAACAGTCGTGTCTTTCACAGATTTTGTAAGCGACGCGCGTTTGCCCACAAGTAGGAAAAGATAACTCCCGTTTGACTCGATCTCGACGGAGCTCATTCTCTGCATAATGGTGTGCGAGAGGGATGTAAGGCTGTTTCTGCATATGTGATACTGATAGTGACGGTTGCGTGCTATTTACTTGCAGGCCTATTAAACTACAACTACTACAGAACTGTGAGGGAATGAGAACTGTACGGAGTACCGAAATGGATGTGGTATTCTATTTTTTTCCCCATGGGAGTCCGGGACTTCGCTAAGTAGTGCGTGTACTACTTTCTCCACTCTGTGTACTTAACAATGGTTGTTGAGCTGGTAATTGTGCTTGGAGGCGCATTACTCTTGGAAACGTGGAGAGCTTTGGAACAGTGTCTCACGTTTAGTGCGAATTGGTCGTCGGTGCTCAACAGTCCCAGGAGTGTTCTGTTGGAGCGTGGTTCCTATACCACATGTAAAGTTCTCTGGGGGAGAGAGAACCGTAACAGGTCGGGTGCACCTGTGTATCGTCTATGGTAGCTGTTGCTGCCCGCTCCTTGTCGTGATGTCCGGCGCTGTGGAACGCGGCGTCGCTGTCAGTCTACTTTGAAGTCCAGTCATCGCCTGGGATACGATTATCCTACGTACTATCTCGGGGAGAAGAACCGGAGCCGAGCGTGTCATGGTGACACGAGGATTGGGGAGAGACGGATCTCTGCTCCAGGACTGTCAGCTGTAGCAGACGACACGGGAGGATGGATGCGCGTGGACAGTCCAGTGTCCACGCATGAGCTTGTCAGCGGTGGCAAGGCTCAGGACTCAGAGCAGACGGATTTATGTGTGTGAAGATTCTTTGGGTCAGCCCGGGTAAGGTGTCTTATCTTCTATATTTCCGTAATCACGCGGTGATTGTTATAAGAACTTGGTCAGAATGCTTGGCGCGAGGCCAAATCAGTAATTATCTCTTAACTAAGTAACGTGCATAATCATACAGCGGAGGTCAAGGAGGACACTTCCGTAATTCCTCGTCGAGTGTACGAGCGAACTGTGTGAGAGTGAGCTGAGGCTACTCTGGGGCTTTAGAAGTCGCCATTATTGCCGTAATTCCTCGGTTGGGTATGCGAGCGAATTGTAAGTGAGTGAGCATGGAGCTACTCGTGGGACTTTCTGGGAGAGTCGCCATTTACTACTTAGAATTAATGTGAGGTGTACTGACTGTCAAGTTGCTTTTGCTCTGAGAGAAACTCGTCTGGTAAGAGAGTTTAACGTTTACTGTCGAAAGACAGGCTTTAGAACGGCGTTCGGCGCCTTGTCAGTAATTGTAGGTTGCGGGTCGTGTACCGGCCAACTGGGCGCGTGCTCTGATTGGTCGGCACAGCCCTCAGTTCCAAGAAGCTTCTGCGAAGCCACGCCTGTGAATGAGACGTGTGCTCTCGCTCCATTGAGCTTGTGTGAAGATATGGAGTACTATGGGTTGTGATGGTATTGTACTTGTATATTGTTGGGGAACCATGGTGGGGATGGGATTTATTTTACAACTTTTATGTCATGATTAAACTTGTTATTTAGAAAAACCAAATTTTGCTCCTCAGTGTCTCATTATTTTGTTGTTTTAGTATCTTTTTCTATTATTTATGTATTTATTTTATTATCAGTTGTAGGAAAGCGGTAACTGGGGTTTTGGGTTTAATGAAAACCCCCTTTAACCGCCACAAGTGGCGAGCCTAGCCTAGGATGTTTCCTAATTAATTTGAGAATTAACAATCATTTTTGTGGGGTTGCCGCTTTCCTGCAACATAGACACTGAGGGTTTTGTATTTTTGAACTTGCATTTCTTGTGGTGACTTGATATGCATTGTTGGATGTACTCCCTGTTGCTGAGTGCGGCTTAGCTTAGTTGCTTGATGTTGTTTTCCCAGTCTTTTAAATTGATTCTTGTTTGACTTAGTTAAGTATGCTAAGACAAGAATGCTGTGAAACTTAGCTTGTGAGGATATGGTCACGCGCGTAGGCGTGGCTGCATGAGCAAGCAAGGCTGCTAGTCTGAGTGGAAAACTTAGGGAGAGGGAGTACGCCGCTGCGTGAGTGATCAAGGGATCAAAGGTTGATTGTCCTTCCTATTAGGCTAAGTGAAAGCCGTGGGTATAGGCTCACCTGTGGCCGAGTTAGTTGTAGTGGATCTCGCCCGGCTGGGCAATCCTGATAGACTTATCGAGTTAAGTGCTATTCAAAATTATTTCTAGGATATGAGTAGAGACATGCTTTTGGTTGATAGGGCAACCGTCTTATTGTTTAGATTGACTATTCCTTAGTGAGAAGGGAAGTTAGTCAGGAAATCCTAGAATAAACTGCTTAGGGCAGGTTTTCTTCCTGTAGGGAGGATAGTTTAATAGGAGTTTCACATGTGATGTGTGAAGTTGCTAGGATGCTGCTGCAGTACAGGACGTGTGTGTAGCTGCTCTGTGTTGTGTGCAGAGATTAGTTCACTTGTTATAGTGATAAGCATTTCCTTAGCAACAGTGGAAAGCCTGAGTGGCTGTTGTTGACTCATTCCAGTTTTGTGGATTTGTCCGGTGTAGCAATGTCTAGGACATGTGTGTGGATGGACCGGATGTTGTTTGAGTTAGGTCCGTGTGCCGTCTGTTTACTTCCAACGTCTTTCCGTGGGGAACGGTTGTGTGTATGAATAGCCAACTGGAGGTTGCGCTAGTTCTGTTGGAAGTGTAGGCAGCTGATGCTGTTGTCGAACGCCAGCGTGTGTGTGTGGCGTGTTGACTGGAGATATGAGTCAGATAGGGGTCGGCTGCGTGAGAGGGGTGCCTCACACTCAGTGAGACTGAGGGTGTAGGCACGGTCCGCTTGGGACCCGCTCTCTTTCCTCCTGAGGTGGTGAGGTTACCCTGCGCACCTTCCTAGTGTGGTGTAGTGCCAGTGTTGTCCACCCATTAGCCATTAGTTGTGACAGTCGTGTCTTGAGACAGTCATAGACAGAGTCATAAGTCTAGTCGTAGACATTGTGTGAAGAGTACAAGAGAGTGTACTGAGTAAGTGTCGTCTGCTAGCACGTGTCCTAGTGAGGGAGTGCAAGAGACTGGTATGTGTCGTGAGTCAGGAGGTAGCTGGGTGCCTCGTGTTTTCCAGAGGATCTGCAGGTGTTTACATGGCTCGTTTGGAACCCGCCTAACGGTCTCTGGAGGAGCACTGGGGGTAGCCCAGCGTACCTGCTCAGTGAGAGCGTGTTTCCCTGACTGTGAGTGACTGCGTTTACTCGTTGTAAGTTGGGAGGAAATAGTCGGGCACCTTGCCGTTTCCCAGAGATGGCGAAGGGTGCCTGCATGGTCTGTTGAGACTCGCCTGATGCCTCTCTCTGGGAGGCGTGTGGGGTGGCCCAGCACTCCTGCTTGGAGCGAGTGCGGGTACCTCGTGAGAGAGAGTTTGTGCGTGGCTGGGACGTCACGGGTTGTCCTCTTGGAGAGAGGATGTTGTTGTGTTAGTTGTCACCGTCGAAGGGCGGTTGTCCTCTTGGAGAGAGGATGTTGTTGTGTTGGTTGTCACCGTCGAAGGGCGGCTGTTCTCTTGGAGAGAGGACGATGAGAGCATGCTTAGGAGCTCGAGAGTGATGAGCGCATGCAGAGGATGTGTGAGGTGATGTAGTGCAGTGCATCTACGAGAGTGCCTGCGTGAGTGGACTACTGTCACCTGTCGCGTGTATGAGAGGGATTGGGTGCCTTGTCGTTCTCCGGGAGCCTGAGGGGGGCCCACCTCTGTCTTTTTGGAGGATGCAAGGTATCCCAGCGCCCCTGCTAGGTGTGAGTGAGCGCGAACCTGACTGAGTGAATGTGACTTAGGTGTTGCATGTCAGGAGAGGTAGTGGGCACCGTGTTACCTGCTAGAGGGGTTTAAGGGTGTCCACACGGTCTGACTGAGACCCACCTTATTTCTCCCTGGGGGTGGCGCGGGTGTGCACCCATGAGAGGGGGGTCTTCGTGATTGTGTGATATCACGTGTTGTGTGCTTGAGGTGAGGCTGTGCTAGCGGTGAGACGGCCGGGTGCCTTGGAAAGCTATCTGTTGTGTACGAGGGTGTGAGTCCCTGTACGTGTTGTTTGTGACTGCTGTCGCGTGGGGTAGGTTTGTGGGAAGCTACCAGTGTACGAGGGTGTGAGTCCCTGTACGTGTTGTTTGTGATTGTGTGATCGCCTTGGTATGCTAAGGGGAGAAGCTACCTGTTGGGTGTCAGGGCATGGGTCCCTGTGCAGAACCTGTGGAGGTTGCTGTTTAGTGATTATCACTCGTTGTGTGTTCTTGGTGAGCCACCACCTGTATACTCGGGCGCGGCCCAGTAGTGTAAACCCACTGGGTGGGTCGAGACGTGAAGGCTGTCACGTGGGATACGCTCGTGGTAGAGCTATCGTAGTTCTAGGGCCAGGCCCTATGTCATGACCCGTAGGGGTATGACGTTGGATTGACAGGTAGTGTTATTCCCATTCACGTGTCTGTGGGGAGACTGTGTCTGGCAAGACCAGCCCCTCCCACATTGAGACTCATGTCAACTCAAGTGTTTGTTGTGGGTGGCATGTCTTCGCGCATGTGTGCGTGTGAACCCTAGGGTGAGGCTGCGATAGCTAAAGACATGTGAGGCTAGAGTATTGCCTGCTCGAGTTGTCTGGTCTCAGTTACAGTATTGTGTTAACTCTGCTGTTTTGGAGGAATAGAAAACTTAGGTTAGGGATAGTCTGAGGGGTGGGCTATCTTAATTAAGTGTCAATGACGTTCTGCTTGGTGAGATTTCAGTCATGTGACAACTATCTATTTTCAAGGAATCTAATAGAGAGAGTGGTTGCTGAGAACGCAGGATGTGTGGATGTCCGTGCGTCTGACAGACTAGTTCGTTTGGGGTCTATTGATAGAGCAATGTAATGAATCACTAGTTGGCAAGTGCTTGTGATTTGATAGTCGTAGGCTTGTGTGCAAGATGCGACGTGTGCACTAACGCGTGTTGCGAGTGCTTGTGCTCTATGTGGTTGTAAGAGGTCTTGACAGTACGTGAGAGGTGCTGCAAGAAAGACTGTTAGTATGTGTTGTGTTGAGTCGTAGCGAGTTTGCATTGAGCGTGCGTGTTGTGTGTAGGACGCACGTGTGAACTCGTGAAGGGCGACGTGTACTTCGCTATCACTGGCAGAGTCTGCGGGAGTAGTATTTGGCCTGACATGAGGCCCTCCTTCTTGCTTCTAAGGTGTGTGCAGGAATTCCGTGTTTCTAGCGAGTGCGAACGCATGTGTAGAGTGAGGAGCTGGCTCTTGTGTAGTCTGGGGAGTCTGCGGGGCGTCGTGTCCCGGTCTGCCGAGGTCACGACGTTGAGGCGCGCGGTCGTCTACCCGTTCTCTCTCTCCAGAGCTGCAGAGATGTCCAGTGTCCCCCACTTGTGTTAGAGTACTGAATTCTTGTGTCGTTTGCAAGGAATGTTCACTTGTAGGGTAAATTGTTGCGGCATGTGGTGCGGCTGATGCTTAGTCGAGTGACTTGAATGAAAGGAGGCTTGTGTCTTGCTTTGCCTTGTGGATGAATGAGGGTTAGTCTGAAGGATAACTGCTCATGAGAGTTGTGATGTGAGGAAGTTTGGGAATGTGTAGACGTAGTCTATTCTTGAGCAGGGAGGACTTGTCGCGTGGTACACGACAAAGAGAAGATAAAAATAGCTCAGAAAGACCGATATTTGACTCCAGTTGCCAAGGAGGGTAATTGAGCTTAGAGGGATAGGTCAAATCGATCGAGGAAGCGAGGGAAGATTCAAACGCAAGATTCGGACACGTCATATATTTTTTCCCGCTGCTGAGTGACGTCAGTCATAAGTCTGTTAGAGACGAAGCAAGACGTACTGTGGGTACGCTCTTGGGCCGCCCGTGCCTCGGCACGCGGCGAGGCCAATGGCTCAAGCTAGGTGCAGGGACAGGTGTCCAGCTAGCACTAGCTATGGCTCGGGGAGAGAGCCAGCGCTGTTCTAGGAGTTCAGCGTATGCACGGCCTGTGATTTTGAGGTGAGCGTCCTTTTGATAGTAACCGTTTAACGCGTGTATGTGTGTGTGCACGTGGAGAGAACACCGGTTATGTTAAATGATTTGATTCGTTTGAATTTTTGATAATGCTACCGTGTGGGGTGAGCGATTAGTTAAATACATCGTAAGTGGGGATGTTTAACGACTTATGTTCAATGAATGTTAGTCACTGGGTTATTGTATGACGCAGGGGAGCGTCTCTAAAGTATTCTCTGCATAATGGTGTGCGAGAGGGATGTAAGGCTGTTTCTGCATATGTGATACTGATAGTGACGGTTGCGTGCTATTTACTTGCAGGCCTATTAAACTACAACTACTACAGAACTGTGAGGGAATGAGAACTGTACGGAGTACCGAAATGGATGTGGTATTCTATTTTTTCCCCATGGGAGTCCGGGACTTCGCTAAGTAGTGCGTGTACTACTTTCTCCACTCTGTGTACTTAACAATGGTTGTTGAGCTGGTAATTGTGCTTGGAGGCGCATTACTCTTGGAAACGTGGAGAGCTTTGGAACAGTGTCTCACGTTTAGTGCGAATTGGTCGTCGGTGCTCAACAGTCCCAGGAGTGTTCTGTTGGAGCGTGGTTCCTATACCACATGTAAAGTTCTCTGGGGGAGAGAGAACCGTAACAGGTCGGGTGCACCTGTGTATCGTCTATGGTAGCTGTTGCTGCCCGCTCCTTGTCGTGATGTCCGGCGCTGTGGAACGCGGCGTCGCTGTCAGTCTACTTTGAAGTCCAGTCATCGCCTGGGATACGATTATCCTACGTACTATCTCGGGGAGAAGAACCGGAGCCGAGCGTGTCATGGTGACACGAGGATTGGGGAGAGACGGATCTCTGCTCCAGGACTGTCAGCTGTAGCAGATGACACGGGAGGATGGATGCGCGTGGACAGTCCAGTGTCCACGCATGAGCTTGTCAGCGGTGGCAAGGCTCAGGACTCAGAGCAGACGGATTTATATGTGTGAAGATTCTTTGGATCAGCCCGGGTAAGGTGTCTTATCTTCTATATTTCCGTAATCACGCGGTGATTGTTATAAGAACTTGGTCAGAATGCTTGGCGCGAGGCCAAATCAGTAATTATCTCTTAACTAAGTAACGTGCATAATCATACAGCGGAGGTCAAGGAGGACACTTCTGTAATTCCTCGTCGAGTGTACGAGCGAACTGTGTGAGAGTGAGCTGAGGCTACTCTGGGGCTTTGGACGTCGCCATTATTGCCGTAATTCCTCGGTTGGGTATGCGAGTGAATTGTAAGTGAGTGAGCATGGAGCTACTCGTGGGACTTTCTGGGAGAGTCGCCATTTACTACTTAGAATTAATGTGAGGTGTACTGACTGTCAAGTTGCTTTTGCTCTGAGAGAAACTCGTCTGGTAAGAGAGTTTAACGTTTACTGTCGAAAGACAGGCTTTAGAACGGCGTTCGGCGCCTTGTCATTAATTGTAGGTTGCGGGTCGTGTACCGGCCAACTGGGCGCGTGCTCTGATTGGTCGGCACAGCCCTCAGTTCCAAGAAGCTTCTGCGAAGCCACGCCTGTGAATGAGACGTGTGCTCTCGCTCCATTGAGCTTGTGTGAAGATATGGAGTACTATGGGTTGTGATGGTATTGTACTTGTATATTGTTGGGGAACCATGGTGGGGATGGGATTTATTTTACAACTTTTATGTCATGATTAAACTTGTTATTTAGAAAAACCAAATTTTGCTCCTCAGTGTCTCATTATTTTGTTGTTTTAGTATCTTTTTCTATTATTTATGTATTTATTTTATTATCAGTTGTAGGAAAGCGGTAACTGGGGTTTTGGGTTCAATGAAAACCCCCTTTAACCGCCACAAACAAGTACAGTTTACGAGAAATGGTGAATCTCTCTCTCTCTCTCTCTCTCTCTCTCTCTCTCTCTCTCTCTCTCTCTCTCTCTCTCTCTCAACAGGCAAATAACTGGTTTCTGGGAGGTACTGGATCAAATCTTAATGAAAGGAAAGTAAAAAATATGTACATGTTTTGAAAGCACGTTGTATTCAATCATTAACACAACAGCGATATTTAAAAGAATGCAGTATTTGACACGTAGGTAAACTGGTCATCGATTGAGCAGAAATCTGGAGTCTTCAAAGATGTTATCGCGATAGAGATGGCCTGCAAAAGGTTTCTTGGATGAGACCATGTGGTGTATGGTGATCTGGGAAGGTTTCCCCTGTACTTGGATAGTTGAGTAAACCCGCTTTGTGGGGTGAAACAGACCCTCAACCATGTCCTGTCAGCGTGTGGCGTGGCCCTGGGCCTTGGACGGTACACCTGGCGCCACAACAAGGTTCTCCACCACCTGGCCCAAGCAGTGGAGGAGGCGATAGGGCGTGCCAACGCTAATGCCGAGGAAAAAGGGCTCCCACAGCAAAAGAAGTTCGTGAGGGACGGAGAGTCACGAAACGAAGTGCGCAGAAAAACGGCAACATCTGGCGTCCTTACAGTTGCACAAGACTGGACAATAGCAACTGATCTGAAAGGGCAAACCCGGTACCCCGCAGATATCAGAGAGACAGGGCAGCGACAAGACATTGTGCTCCACTCTGCGAAGACCAAGAGAATGGTCCTCATAGAACTAACAGTGCCCATGGAAGACAAGATGGAAGAGAGTCAAGCAAGCAAAATACGAACCCCTGCCAACCAGCTGAGAAGCCAGGGCATTTGGACCACCATCCTCGCGGTCGAGGTGGGAGCTAAGGGTTTCGTAGGCCACACAGTCCACGGCGCCTGCAGACAACTCGGCCTCTCAAGCCGGCAGTGCACACAGGCAGCAAGAGCCATGGCAGAAGCCGTAGAGAGGGCATCTGTCTGGATATGGATGCGCAGAAACAGCAGAGATTAGGGTCCACCTAGTGTGCGCTAATGTGACACGAATTCGAACGGAAAACTTGCCAGTACCGTGGCACATTCCTCCACCCAATAACCTGCCGTGGCCGGTCGTGCGGGCGAGGTCACGTAGCATGCCTCTGGCCCCCGGGCCGAGCGGGGGACAGGCGCAATCTCGAACCGAAGAAAAAGACCTGCCAATGAGGGAGCACTTTCCCTGCGAAGCTCTGTAGCCGAGCAGGTTAGCGCGCTGTACCTGCAGTCGGCGGGTGCGGTGTTCGAAACTGCGCGGATTCTAGAGTTGCATCCTTGAGCAAGATGCTTAATTCCGATTGCTTCTCCCCGCCCCTGTCAAATGCAGTGGCAGAAAGACGGACACCTGGAGGTCAGTCCAGGTGTGGCCCACCTCCCGAGAGTGTAAGGAAGATTATAGGCCTGAAACACTCGTCGACGGGGGCTCTTCCTCTGAAGACCGTCTGCTGCTTCGCTCCGTAGAGAGCTTCTAGCTACTTACACACTGTGAAATATCAGCTAAAGCAGGGCGTGATGAATAGCAATAGGCTTCCCACTCAAGCACAATGCCTTGCCCACTCCTCTTCTCGAAAGGCAGAGACAAGACTCAGACCATTCGGCATCGTCTGTTCAAACTCGGGATTGCATTCTCCCCCTTTTTCATGTTGAATGGAGATGAAGGAAGAGAAAACTGCTTGCTGGAATGCGCAGATACATCAGCAGCGCTGGAATTAAATGGCATGAAGAGAATTGCATAATGTTTCATCATCTTTTAATCGAGATGTTCGTCTCCAACGAAAATCGTACGTGCATATTTTCCTTTTTTTCATGACAAATTTTGTTTAGGAATGTACGAGGGCGCATTCGTTCTTAGCAATCAAGCAAAAATGTATTCCAGCGTCTCTTAGTACACAAACAATTATTAATCACCTTTCAGTTTGGCCTCATCTTCGCACCATTCTGGCGTTTGTCTCGCAGTCATTCGTGGGTACCACGCATATATAAGTCACGAATGAATCCAGCTAAAGAATCTCACTACGTCTGAGTGAATACATGCGAGCAAGCAAGCAAGCGCTCGTATGTATGTCTGTGTGCGCACGCGCGCGCGCGTTGGTGTGTGTGCATGCGTATGAGTGTGCGTGTGTGTGTGTGAATGTGTGTGTATGTTTTGCATTGAAAATTGGTTAATGCTCGTGGCACCACTGACGACTTTGTGGACCGAAATGACTGTTTTTCTCATTAGAACACAGTAGTTTTTGGGGGAAAACGCTCGACCACTAGGGCCTAACTTGACTCACATAAGTAGTATGTTTAATGATCATTTTATATGTACTATTTTTTACACGAGTAGATTCACGTCCCATCCTAGACCCCTTTCAATGACATACAAGTCATGGACATGGCTCTTCCGGTATGTGAATCTACATTGTATGGATGCCATTGACATCCTTTCAATGACATACAGGTCATGGACATGGCTCTTCCGGTATGTGAATCTACATTGTATGGATGCCATTGACATCCTTTCATTTACAGCAGTCCAGCCAACAACTTGTAGCTTTTCTTAGATGC
>JAWQFJ010027288.1:35000-47500 GCA_034096865.1 Theodoxus fluviatilis
AGCAGCAGCAGTAGCAACATGCAGCAGCAGCAGTAGCAACATGCAGCAGCAGCAGTAGCAGCAGAAGTAGCAACATGCAGCAGCAGCAGTAGCAGCAGCAGTAGCAGTAACAACATGCAGCAGCAGCAGTAGCAGCAGCAGTAGCAGTAGCAACATGCAGCAGCAGCAGTAGCAACATGCAGAAGCAGCAGTAGCAGCAGCAGCAGTAGCAGCAGCAGTAGCAACATGCAGCAGTAGCAGCAGCAGTAGCAACATGCAGCAGCAGCAGTAGCAACATGCAGCAGCAGCAGTAGCAACATGCAGCAGCAGCAGTAGCAGCAGAAGTAGCAACATGCAGCAGCAGCAGTAGCAGCAGCAGGAGCAGTAGCAACATGCAGCAGCAGCAGTAGCAACATGCAGCAGCAGCAGCAGTAACAGCAGCAGCAACAGTAACAGCAGCAGCAGTAGCAACATGCAGCAGCAGCAGTAGCAGCAGCAGTAGCAACATGCAGCAGCAGCAGTAGCAGCAGCAGTAGCAGTAACAACATGCAGCAGCAGCAGTAGCAGCAGCAGTAGCCAGACCTGGGTACCCCAAATTTTGCCTTGGCGTACTCACTGGTTCAGATATGCGTATTTTTTTAAAACTAAGCGTATTTTTTGCGCGGACCGACAATTTCAAAAATGCACCTTTTGGTTTGCATACAAAGAGGCAATGCAAGTGAAGTCAGAAGAGTTAACTCCCCCTTGACTACAAACACACTCGATCTGCCTTATGGTGGTCGACGCAGACTTTGATAAGTTTGACGACCATGTCCCCGTAGTTCGCCGACTGCTCCCTCCAATCCATGCTCCTCTTCTTCCTCGGACTCGCTGCTTGCAGTCAGTGTGATTTCATCCGAATCTAAGTCGATATCGCTCATCGGCATCGCGACCTGGACCAACAGATAGCTGCCGAATGAAGTTCAGCCACTGCCGGAACCGAAGCGCGAGAGCAGGGCGTGGCTACAGGGAATTCTGGGTAAATACGGATGCTTCATGAATATGCATGTCGAGCGGGCGTTACCGGAGGTTCCAAGCGTTTAGACTGTGATAAAAAGCGGGCGCTGGCGGGCGCTCCAAGGCGAAGAGGGTACAGTAAAATATAGGAAAATATAGGACCGGTTTAGAAATCTGGTATTCTCGTAACGCTGATCGAGTTTTCCCGATAGCGCTCAGCCTAGGCCGCACCCGCCACCCCGCCTGACTGACTTTGCCTGTCCGGGGAGTTTCACCGTCATTACTGTTACACTGTTTATGTTCACAACTAGAGCATCACACACACAGTATTCAAACGTATCCAAGCGGCTAAACAATCAAAATCGCAATTCAACTGCGCAAATTAATCTTCTCTGAAGAAACGGTGATGATACCGAAATGTATACAATCATAAGTATGAGCAGCAGTCGAAAGGCAAAAGGAACGCTAGAAAGGGTTCTGTCAAAGAGTTCTGGGAGCACAGGGCAGCTGTCGTGCTGCAGATAACCGAATAAATAAACACGAACAATGTGGAGCAATCACACTGCGAAAAGTGCGGTGGTCACTGGCCCTAGGCCTGTGGAACCCGTAATCACTCACCGCAGTCATCTCGCGACCTGGATGAGATAAGGACACAGAATGCATTGTTTCACCTAAACCCGGACGCGTTACTTTTTGTCACGTTTGTGTCCAACATCAGCGTCGGGCCCTGGAGTTAGGGCGTAGACACCACCCGTTGAGAGTCAAACGTGGGATGGAGTTATGTTATTGATATATCCAAACACGCAGCTGGGTAACCGTACGAGGCCGTACGGCTACCTACACACACACACACACACACACACACACACATAGAGGGAAGGTGTGTGAGAGAGAGAGAGAGAGAGAGAGAGAGAGAGAGAGAGAGAGAGAGAGAGAGACAGACAGACAGACAGACAGACAGGCAGGCAGGCAGGCAGACACAGAGGAGAGAGAGAGAGAGAGAGAGAGAGAGAGAGAGAGAGAGAGAGAGAGAGAGAGAGAGAGAGAGAGAGAGAGAGAGATTGCCCGACCCACTTCTTACCCCAGCAGCCTGTAGCAGTGCGGCTAAACTAAACAGCCCTCTGGGAAGGGCCGTGCAGTCACAACAGTGTTGTCAACACGTGTTACACAACTGTCCGATGAAGAGCTCTCGTAAAAACAAAACTCGAACAGTACGAGACTTCTTCCAGCCGCAGGAAAATTAAATTGTCAATCAGAACTTCACAGGGAAAAAAACACTTGTGATTTCACGATTGTCGTATTTTTGGATTTCACGATTGTCGTATTTTTTCACACAAGTCGTAGTAGTCGTATTTTCAATAGTTTGGCGTAAAAAATACGCCAAAATCGTATAGGTAAACAGGTCTGAGTAGCAGTAGCAACATGCAGCAGCAGCAGTAGCAACATGCAGCAGCAGCAGTAGCAGCAGCAGCAGTAGCAGCAGCAGTAGCAACATGCAGCAGCAGCAGTAGCAGCAGCAGTAGCAACATGCAGCAGCAGCAGTAGCAACATGCAGCAGCAGCAGTAGCAACATGCAGCAGCAGCAGTAGCAGCAGAAGAAGCAACATGCAGCAGCAGCAGTAGCAGCAGCAGGAGCAGTAGCAACATGCAGCAGCAGCAGTAGCAGTAGCAACATGCAGCAGCAGCAGTAGCAGCAGAAGTAGCAACATGCAGCAGCAGCAGCAGTAGCAACATGCAGCAGCAGCAGTAGCAGCAGAAGTAGCAGCAGTAGCAGCAGAAGTAGCAACATGCAGCAGCAGCAGTAGCAGCAGCAGTAGCAGTAGCAACATGCAGCAGCAGCAGTAGCAGCAGAAGTAGCAACATGCAGTAGCAGCAGCAGCAGTAGCAACATGCAGCAGCAGCAGTAGCAGCAGAAGTAGCAGCAGTAGCAGTAGTAACATGCAGCAGTAGCAGTAGCAGCAGAAGTAGCAGTAGCAACATGCAGCAGCAGCAGTAGCAGCAGCAGTAGCAGTAGCAACATGCAGCAGCAGCAGTAGCAGCAGAAGTAGCAACATGCAGTAGCAGCAGAAGTAGCAACATGCAGCAGCAGCAGTAGCAGCAGCAGTAGCAGTAGCAACATGCAGCAGCAGCAGTAGCAGCAGCAGTAGCAACATGCAGCAGCAGCAGTAGCAGCAGTTGTAGCAACATGCAGCAGCAGCAGTAGCAGCAGCAGTAGTAACATGCAGCAGCAGCAGTAGCAACATGCAGCAGCAGCAGTAGCAGCAGCAGTAGTAACATGCAGCAGCAGCAGTAGCAACATGCAGCAGTAGCAACATGCAGCAGTAGCAGCAGCAGTAGCAACATGCAGCAGCAGCAGTAGCAACATACAGCAGCAGCAGTAGTAGCAGCAGTAGCAACATGCAGCAGCAGCAGTAGCAGTAGCAACATGCAGCAGCAGCAGTAGCAGCAGCAGTAGCAACATGCAGCAGCAGCAGTAGCAGCAGCAGTAGCAACATGCAGCAGCAGCAGCAGTAGCAACATGCAGCAGCAGTAGCAACATGCAGCAGCAGCAGCAGTAACAGCAGCAGTAGCAGTAGCAACATGCAGCAGCAGTAGTAGCAGCAGCAGTAGCAACATGCAGCAGCAGCAGAAGCAGCAGTTGTAGCAACATGCAGCAGCAGCAGTAGCAGCAGCAGTAGTAACATGCAGCAGCAGCAGTAGCAACATGCAGCAGCAGCAGTAGCAGCAGCAGTAGCAGTAGCAACATGCAGCAGCAGCAGTAGCAGCAGCAGTAGCAGTAGCAACATGCAGCAGCAGCAGTAGCAGCAGCAGTAGCAACATGCAGCAGCAGCAGTAGCAGCAGCAGTAGCAACATGCAGCAGCAGCAAAAGCAACATGCAGCAGCAGCAGTAGCAGCAGCCGCAGTAGCACCATGCAGCAGCAGCAGTAGCAACATGCAGCAGCAGCAGTAGCAACATGCAGCAGCAGCAGTAGCAGCAGCAGCAACAACATGCAGCAGCAGTAGCAGCAGCAGCAGTAGCAACATGCAGCAGCAGCAGTAGCAACATGCAGCAGCAGCAGTAGCAGTAGCAGCAGCAGCAGTGGCAACATGCAGCAGCAGCAGTAGCAACATGCAGCAGCAGCAGTAGCAGCAGTAGCAGCAGCAGCAGTAGCAGCAGCAGCAGTAGCAACATGCATAAGCAGCAGTAGCAAAATGCAGCAGCAGCAGTTGCAGCAGCAGTAGCAACATGCAGCAGCAGCAGCAGTAGCAACATGCAGCAGCAGCAGTAGCAACATTCAGCAGCAACATGCAGTAGCAGCAGTAGCAGCAACATGCAGTAGCAGCAGTAGCAACATGCAGTAGCAGCAGTAGCAGCAGCAGCAGTAGCAATATGCAGCAGCAACATGCAGTAGCAGCAGTAGCAGCAACATGCAGCAGCAGCAGTAGCAACATGCAGTAGCAGCAGCAGCAGTAGCAACATGCAGCAGCAAATTGCAGTAGCAGCAGTAGCAGCAGCAGCAGTAGCAACATGCAGCAGCAACATGCAGTAGCAGCAGTAGCAGCAACATGCAGTAGCAGCAGTAGCAACATGCAGTAGCAGCAGTAGCAGCAGCAGCAGTAGCAACATGCAGCAGCAACATGCAGTAGCAGCAGTAGCAGCAACATGCAGCAGCAGCAGTAGCAACATGCAGTAGCAGCAGTAGCAGCAGCAGCAGTAGCAGCAGCAGTAGCAGTAGCAACATGCAGCAGCAGCAGTTGCAGCAGCAGTAGCAGTTGCAGCAGTAGCAGCAGCAGTAGCAGTAGCAACATGCAGCAGCAGCAGTTGCAGCAGCAGTAGCAGTTGCAGCAGTAGCAGCAGCAGTAGCAGTAGCAACATGCAGCAGCAGCAGTTGCAGCAGCAGTAGCAGCAGCAGTAGCAGCAGCAGTAGCAGCAGCAGTAGCAGTAGCAGCAGCAGTAGCAGCAGCAGTAGCAGCAGCAGTAGCAGCAGCAGTAGCAGCAGCAGTTGCAGCAGTAGCAGCAGCAGTAGCAGTAGCAGTAGCAGCAGCAGTTGCAGCAGTAGCAGCAGCAGTAGCAGCAGCAGTTGCAGCAGTAGCAGCAGCAGTAGCAGTAGCAACATGCAGCAGCAGCAGTTGCAGCAGCAGTAGCAGTTGCAGCAGTAGCAGCAGCAGTAGCAGTAGCAACATGCAGCAGCAGCAGTAGCAGCAGCAGCAGTAGCAGCAGCAGTAGCAGTAGCAAAATGCAGCAGCAGCAGTTGCAGCAGCAGTAGCAACATGCAGCAGCAGCAGTAGCAGCAGCAGCAGTAGCAACATGCAGCAGCAGCAGTAGCAACATGCAGCAGCAACATGCAGTAGCAGCAGTAGCAGTAACATGCAGTAGCAGCAGTAGCAACATGCAGTAGCAGCAGTAGCAGCAGCAGCAGTAGCAACATGCAGCAGCAACATGCAGTAGCAGCAGTAGCAGCAACATGCAGCAGCAGCAGTAGCAACATGCAGTAGCAGCAGTAGCAGCAGCAACAGTAGCAACATGCAGCAGCAACATGCAGTAGCAGCAGTAGCAGCAGCAGCAGTAGCAACATGCAGCAGCAACATGCAGTAGCAGCAGTAGCAGCAACATGCAGTAGCAGCAGTAGCAACATGCAGTAGCAGCAGTAGCAGCAGCAGCAGTAGCAACATGCAGCAGCAATATGCAGTAGCAGCAGTAGCAGCAACATGCAGCAGCAGCAGTAGCAACATGCAGTAGCAGCAGTAGCAGCAGTAGCAGCAGCAGTAGCAGTAGCAACATGCAGCAGCAGCAGTAGCAGCAGCAGTAGCAACATGCAGCAGCAGCAGTAGCAACATGCAGCAGCAGCAGTAGCAGCAGCAGCAGCAGTAGCAACATGCAGCAGCAGCAGTAGCAACATGCAGCAGCAGCAGTAGCAACATGCAGCAGCAGCAGTAGCAGCAGCAGTAGCAACATTCAGCAGCAGCAGTAGCAACATGCAGCAGCAGCAGTAGCAGCAGCAGCAGCAGCAGTAGCAACATGCAGCAGCAGCAGTAGCAACATGTAGCAGCAGCAGTAGCAACATGCAGCAGCAGCAGTAGCAACATGTAGCAGCAGCAGTAGCAGCAGCAGTAGCAACATCAGCGCTTCCAGAACAACAACCATTATGATAATGAAAATAATCATGAGAATAAAATCGAAGACAATGACACGATAAGAAGGAGGATAAAAAAGAGGACGACCAAGAAGAGGACGAGGAGGATGATGGTGGAGTGACAGGACAGACAGGAGTAGAAAAGGAGGAGCAGGTTACAGACGTATAGGGATAGTATGCAGTTAGAGGAATATGAGGAAGATGATGAGAAGGAAACTAGGGAGCGAATATTGAGGAGATGGAGAACAGCACGACACAATGTGTCGAATCAACAACACTAAAAGATGAGTGTGGAAAACAGAATGAGAGAGAGGAGCAAGAGACAAGGATGACCCCCCACGGCCGTCCAGCAGGCGCTGAATTGGGCTGTTTAGTTGAAGCGAACTATGTATCTCTACAGGAGGACACTGGTCACGTACGCATCCCGCGCCGGCCTGCAGCGCGCCTGAACTGATTCGCGCCCTCTTTGTTCTATGTATTTTCGCTTGGGAATCATTCTCGTTTATTAACACTGCTAGAGTTTCCCGAAAGCTCATATTGAATGTATTTGGTGTACACCTTTTAAGAGACATGCGGCTGCATTGCATATTACGGATACTTTCTTCTTTTCCCTGAAAACGGCCTTGAATGTCTGTGCGTGATTTTTGAAGCAGAACACTTCATGTAGTGTTGAACTATACGCTCGGGATCGCTCGCGCTGTGTCTACATGCCATTGGATATCTGTGCTTCGTTTGGACTAAACTAGAATTTCCACAACGTTCATTTGTTGGATATACTTCTGGAGTACGTTTATTGACATCTTTGCAGCTGTATAGAGTATTCAGCTTATGATCGAGTACGTGTGCCCAACGCATCATGTTACAAGCGTCATAATGGAGAGAGACGAGAGAGAGAGAGAGAGAGAGAGAGAGAGAGAGAGAGAGAGAGAGAGAGAGAGAGAGAGAGAGAGAGAGAGAGAGAGAGAGGGAGAGACACACAGAGAGAGAGTGAGAGAGTGAGAGAGTGAGAGAGAGAGAGAGAGACAGAGAGAGAGAGAGACAGAGAAAGCTAGAGAGTGACACAGAGTGAGAGAGAGAGAGTGACAGAGAGAGAGAGAGAGAGATAGAGAGAGAGAGACAGAGAAAGCTAGAGAGTGACAGAGTGAGAGAGAGAGTGACAGAGAGAGAGAGAGAGAGAGAGAGAGAGAGAGAGAGAGACAGAGAAAGCTAGAGAGTGACACAGAGTGAGAGAGAGAGTGACAGAGAGAGAGAGAGAGTGACAAAGAGAGCTAGAGAGTGAAACAGTGAGAGAGAGAGAGAGAGAGAGAGAGAGAGAGAGAGAGAGAGAGAGAGAGAGAGGATCGACTGAGTGGAAACTTACCTGGCACAATATCACATGGAGTGCAAAGACTTCTCTCCTCGCCGTTGGGAAAAAGTATCCCTTTTTCCGGTAAGACAGATTGAGTGTATGAATGTTACTGTGTCTGTTGCTTGAAAAATATAAGTCATATTAACTCTATGCTCACGACCGTGTTTGTTCGGAGTTGGAGTAAATAGCCAGATGCCAGCCACGCTGTGAAAATATGCTGTGCAGAAGCCGGCCGTTGAAGACGGATTGCATACAATCCACAATTCGTAGTCTATGCATGACGCATATCATCGTAAAGCAGAATTTCTGCTCTTTTCTGCTGATATAGTTTAATTCATGCAGCACAAAGGAGCACAGGAAGGTTGAACAAAAAACAGAAGTATTTAGAAAGCTAGTTTCAGTGGGGGATGAATAGCGTGAGGCTCCTCGCTGCAAAATGTTATTTTAAGATTGCGTGACCCACTTCTTACCCCAGCATCCTGTAGCAGTGCGGCTGAACTAAACAGCCCTCTAGGAACGGCCGTGCCCCATGCACGTAAGAGCAGTGTAGGACTCATTGTGATTATTACACAAATATGTACATGGCAGAAAAAACTCGCAAGCACACGCACGCGCACACACACAAACACACACACACACACACACACACACACACACACACACACACACACACACACACACACACATATTGTGATAAATAAGAGCTGACCACCCCGGAGGAGTTGCAGGTGGTGAAACTGATCAATGGCTTTGAGATTCAGTAGATAACGAGGAAGACGGGACTGAGGGAACTAATTGGAGAGAGTGACCATTGAGATAGGGGATATCCTTTCTCCAGAGATTTCATGCTTCCTGGGGTCGCGGTCTCATGGTCTCACGACCCCTGCTGCCTGGAGGAATGTTGTTGTGAACAGTGGGGGCTGGGACGCTTTCTAGACATTGCTGAACAATAGTCACGCGGTGCCAATCCCTGGAGGGAACCAGACATGCTCGACTCCTGTCATTGCCTTGATGGCTGGCGGTGGTTCGGTGGAGGCGAGGCAACTTCTGAGAAAACTTCCTCGCCAGAAGAATGATAACACCGTTTTCCCACCCTCCTGGGCCCGAAGATCTCCTGACCCGAGTCTACAGACGTCATCAGTGATGAGTAGACAATGAAACCTGTCCTCCCTCTGTCCCCATGTGTTTTCTAATCGTCTGATGAACTTTGACAAGAACTGAACTCTCTCTGATGCTGAGAACTGATGAACTTTGACAAGAACTGAACTCTCTCTGACACTGAGAACTCCGTGTATAGTGAACATTGAACTCTCTCCTTTTCATCGTGAATGAAGATGAACAATTATCGTGATTTTATTAGAATTGATACTGGCTGGTCATTTTAAATTTTGCTAATCAATGAAGAAGTAATTTAGGATTTGATTTTGCACGTTTTGCATGAAGATTCTGGTGATCCGAATTAAATAGAAATTTGACATACTATCCAACTCCGTGTCTTCGTTGAGAAAGCAAGGCATGTGAATGAATGAGAAAGAGAGTTAGTCTATCTCCAAAATAGACAACAATGTTGCAACCCTTTTGGGATGTAACATAAATTAGGGGGCTCGTACCGAGATCTGAAATATGACAAATTGAGCTAGATTCGAAAGCATGAAATAGCAGTTGCTGTTTGATAAGTTGTGATTTAAAATATTTCTTTGCTCATCACTGAAATTTCAGATAACCTGTTTGAGAGTGTGTCCATGTCCTGTGTGATCTTTCTGCTTGCTACTTGCATTATGTGCATTGTCTGATCCTGTCACTGCACTCAGTAGTTTCGCGCAACACAGGTAGGAATTAAAGTTGAAATTTGTCAAAAATGGCCACCGGAGGTGAGGAGACTGTAGACATACGACATCTCTTACAGAATATGACTGCAGATCATGTGCGCGTTGCACTGGTAGAGGAAAAGTATGCTTTGGCTGAACGTTTTGGCATTGAATTGCGGGAACGCATGACCTCAAGGCAAATTGATGAAATTCTCATTCCTGAACTATCTAAACAGGGCCTGTTTAGGGTAGAGGAGGACAGTCGCGAAATTGAGGATCAGAGTGAAGCTTTGCACTTGCAGATGGCGAGACTAGAGTGGGAGAAAGAGAGATTCCGAATGAAGCAGGCTATGCAAGAGTCGAGACTGCAATTGGGTAGCAGTCGGGTGCGGAAAGCCAGTTGAAGTGAAGATACTTCGAGATACTGGAGCTGAGATCAGTCTGATTAGGAGGTTTGTTTCCCCTGTCCTGTGGAACTAGAACAGGTGGGACAGCCTTAATCAGAGGGGTTACCAGTGATGCAGATCACTGCATCGAACTGCACAAGGTTACATTGCAAAGCACCTTGTACAGGGGGGAGGCTGAGGTAGGGGTGACAGACACCCTCCCGGAGGTTGATTTCCTCCTGGGGAACGATCTAGCCGGCAACCGAGTCCTGGCATGTGCAATTGTCGTGGACAATCCTTCTTCTGTGGTGGAAGATATCGAAATCTTCCCGTCCTGTGCGGTCACCCGATTGCGAGCGAAGAAGAATCAGGAAGACGAGCCTGATTGGTTGCTCGAAGATACCGTCATGTTTCAGACAGAGCAGAACTCTGGAAATGTGCAAGGTGGGGAGTGAGAAGGGACTGAGAGTTCCTCCCGCACTCCGAGTAATGTGGATCTAGACAGCTCAGACGACGCTGTCGAGGCTGTGAAGCCTAGGGGTAGTGAAAACCCCGTTGGAACTGAAAGCGCTGTGTTGCGCCAAGGTTCGGAAGAGTCCCCAGAGCTCACGGAAGAGCAGGTCAATGATCTGGTATCTGAGCAACGAGGTGATGCGACGCTAGCGCCACTCTTTGAGAGAGTGGTGACTGATTCAAATTGTGGATACGCTGCTGCTCACTATGTTGTCTGTGACGATCTCCTCATGAGGATTTGGAATTCCCAAAAGGGAGAGGAGCATTCCGTGGAACAGCTGGTTCTACCTACTGGGTGGAGAAGAAGAGCCGCGCTGAAAATGTCGTACTGCTGCAACCAATTCCTGCAGTGGGGATGCCTTTCGAGCGAGTGCAACTAGACTGTGTGGGACCGTTACCGCCCACTAGAAGGAGAAATAAGTACTTGCTAACCATCATGTGTACCAGCACCAGGTACCCTGAGGCTATACCACTGAGAAATATCAAAGCAAAAACCATTGCAGAAGCTCTAGTGAATTTCTTCTCCAAGTTTGGTTTTCCACTCGAAATTCAGACTGACCAGGGGTCAAACTTCACCAGTAAGTTGATGCAACTGACCCTCTTGGAGCTGGAGATCAGACATGTGAAAAGCAGCGCATATCATGCTCAAAGCCAAGGTGTTGTTGAGAGATTTCACGGTACCCTGAAACAGATGCTGCGAGCTTTCTGTTTGGAACAGGATAAAGACTGGGACAAGGGTGTGCCCTATGTCCTCTTTGCCGCTAGGGACTCCAGACAAGCATCCCTAGGTTACTTTCCTTCCGAGCTGATTTTTAGGCGAACTGTTCGAGGTCCATTGCTGGCATTGAAGGAAGAATGGACTTGACTCCGGTATGACAAGCAAAACCTCTTGGAGTATGTGAGCCGGATGAAAGACCGCCTCAGGATTGTCCAAAGGCTAGCTAGGGAACATATGGGGGAGACGTAGAGATGTAGTACTGGTGGGGACGTCGACAACCGAGTAGGTCCGGAGAGGGGAGTGCCTCCTGCACCGAAGTTGCGGCCGAAGTCAACTACTCTACCATTGAGAAAGAGGCTCTAGGCTTAATCAAGACACTTGATCATTTTGAGGTCTATTTGAGAGCTCCAAAATATCCCGTGCAGGTCAAGACTGACCACTACCCACTTCTCTTTTTGAATAGCATGAAAGAGTAGAACCAGAGTTTATTGAGGTGGAGTTTGGCAGTGCATGAGTTCTGGTTCGATTTGAGCCACATTCGTGGTAGGGACAATGTTGTTGCATGTTTATTCTAGCATGATATCTTTGATAGAAAACTATAATACGAAGAGCTTTTAGCTTGGCATGCTTTTTATGCAAACTGTGGCCAGTCATTTTGCATGTGCATGTGATTTAAAGGTGAATTCACTATATCTATTGCTTATTCAATGTTTCTGACCAGCCTAGGTTTTTGACTGATCAGACATTTAGTTGTAAGATTCCTTTTCCAAGATTTCTTTTCTTATTAAGTCCCTAAAGAAATCTCTCAAAAGAGGAAGGGAGGTGTGATAAATAAGAGCTAACCACCCCAGAGGAGTTGCAGGTGGCGAAACTGATAAATGTCTTTGAGACTCAGTAGATAAAGAGGAAGACGGAACTGAGGGAACTAATATTAGGATAGGAGATGTCCTGTCTCCAGAGATGTCATCCTTCCTGGGGTTGCGGTCTCACGACCCCTGGTGCCCATAGGAATGTTGGTGACAGCGGGGGCTGGGACGCTTCTACACATTGCTGAACGATAGTCAGTCGGTGCCAATCCCTGGAGGGAACCAGACATGCTCGACTCCCGTTATTGCCTTGACAGCTGGCGGTGGTTTGGTGGTGGTGAGGCGAGGCAACTTCTGAGAAAACCTCCTTGCCAGAAGAATGATAACACCGTTTTCCCACCCTCCTGGGCATAAAGATCTCCTGACGCGAGTCTACAGACGTCACCAGTGATGGGTAGACAATGAAACCTGTCCTCCCTCTGTCCCCATGTGTTTTCTGATCGTCTGATGAACTTTGACAAGAACTGAACTCTCTCTGATGCTGAGAACTGATGAACTTTGACAAGAACTGAACTCTCTCAGACACTGAGAACTCCGTGTATTGTGAACATTTCACTCTCTCCTTTTCATAGTGAATGAAGATGAACAATTATCGTGCCTTTATTGAGAATTTATACTGACTGGTCCTTTTAAATTTAGCTAATCAATGAAGAAGTAATTTAGGATTTGATTTTGCACGTTTTGCATGAAGATTCTGGTGATCCGAATTAAATAGAAATTTGACATACTATCCAACTACGTGTCTTCGTTGAGAAAGCAAGGCATGTGAAT
>JAWQFJ010027288.1:52500-77770 GCA_034096865.1 Theodoxus fluviatilis
CGTCACTCTGCATCTCTCCCAGACAGAGTCCTCTCCCGCAGGGAAGACGCCAAGCACAACAAACACCAGCAGCTTTACACAAATGCTGGGCACGGGTGGGAGGACTACCAGACGTTCGCAGCGTCTATGATTACCATGGTGAAACATCCGGGGCTTCCACCTGATGGCAGCTGGGGTTACTTGAGGGCTGGGTGCGCTTCCAGAGTGTCTCGATGATAAACCTGTCTACAGGGAATGCATCCTCCAAAAGGACACACAGGCACTGTGGGTCAGATGAGGCTGATAAACGTGTGTTCTCTTCAACAACAACGGTTAGAGTAGCAACATTGTTGGTATTCCCTGTCCAGTCAGTAAGTCTAGTAGGTCGCTTGCTGGATCCCAAGGCAGTTCTATACAATAAGCTGTCCTCTTGGAATGTTACTGAAGAGGCGCGAATCCCATGGAGAAGCCCAGATAGACGATTTGCTGTATCACCCACGAAATGTTTGATTTAAGAAAATGATAATGGCATAACGCCAGGCAAAGGATCAGAGAGATTTTGAATAACACAGTAGATCAGTATTCAAGCAAACTGAAAAAAATGATGACTTAAATGAAACGTTCCTACAAACACAAATACGAACACACGTGCAGACGAATCTCACTTATCTTGGAAAATGAAAGACGGTCGAGAATAGATTGCGGGAAGAGGACCAATGCACGCATGTTGAATTTAGTTATTTCCAGGCAAGCACTTCAAAAAAGTCATATCAAAAAGTTATGAGAGGGAAAGTGGCAATAGACAGATATTAGTGACATCCCAGACTATTGGATGGATCAACCCGAGGCGGTAAAACACACAGGTCTTCATCATGTTGTCTTTCAACAGAACCTTCAGAACCATTACTTTCGGAGCAACTCCACGCTTAGTCTTAAACGTCTTTTGATGCCTCACGCGATGGCTAATCTTATTGAGGAATGATGAACACAAGTTTCTTAATTTTGCCACTTTCACAGAATAAAACTTCGGCAAAATACATTGTGTTCACTTTGGTGCATATCATATTTTACAACAAAAGAAAAAGCATGATATTCCTCTTCTAGAAAGTTACAATATTTCTATTAACTTTCGACGTTTTGTGAGTACGAGCCACGAAACAGTGAGTTTGCACGACTTAACAACTGCAGTGTATAGGAAAGGTTCAGTACCGCGAATATTACACTTGGTTTATGGGCACGTTCGGTGATGGTAAATCTTCGTCGACATAAAAACTTCTCGCGGTGCCTGGATCTTCCCTGCAGTCATCTGCACTCCCCACGATAGGCCGCACTGGAGAGATCAGACGCGTTGTCAGAATGGTGCTGTTGGTGTGCTGGCTGATTGGGAAGAGTGTGTGTGTGTGTGTGTGTGTGTGTGTGAGAGAGAGAGAGAGAGAGAGAGAGAGAGAGAGAGAGAGAGAGAGAGAGGCGGGGGGGGAGAACGAATGAACGAACGAACGAACTTTATTTACAAGGGTAGTGAATTAGGCAGTAGTGCCTTTCTTTACATTCAGCCCTTGAGGCAAAATATTCATATGTGGTAAGAGAGAGAGAGAGAGAGAGAGAGAGAGAGAGAGAGAGAGAGAGAGAGAGAGGGGGGGAGGGAGCTGGGGGAAGGGGGAGGAAGGGAAGAGAGAATGAGAGTAAGAGGGTGGGTGGGTGAGAGAGGGTGGGGGAGAGGGAGGGAGGGAGGGGGAGAGAGAGAGAGAGAGAGAGAGAGAGAGAGAGAGAGAGAGAGAGAGAGAGAGAGAGAGAGAGAGAGAGAGAGAGAGAGAGAGAGAAGAGGAAAAGAGAACGAAACGTATAGCAAAGGAGAGAACGGAAAGAACGAATGAGAAGGAATGACAGAAGAGGAAGAAAAGAAGAGGAAGGGAGAAGAAATGGAGATAGCACGTGAGAGAACGGTAGATGATTGAAAGAGTGAGAGGATGGGAAGGAAGACACACAGAATAGGGTGGAGGGTAAGGAGTTGAAGGGTATGAAGCTTCATAAGAGGGGGTGGGTGGGTAACGAGTCAAAGAGGCCCGGGGGGCAATAATTCCACGAATTACTGACACATCACATCAATCCCACACCGGGAGAAATCCATTTCCCCAAGGAACCCTCGCCAACAATTTCTGCACTTCCATGAATGAAGTCGACCGGCCATGGTGGTGCCGTCCAGAGGTCAGACAGGTCATTCCAGGGGTCAGGACGAGATGGCCAGGGGCCAGAGGCTCATCGCCCTGGTGGAGAGAGAGAGAGGGGAAGAGACAGTTTCCAATGCAATTACTCCAGCCCAGGGCAGGGAGGTTAACACGGCGTCAAACTATGTATAGCACAGGGCCCCTCAACCAGAACGGTAGAGGAGGGGGTAAGGAAGGGTAAAGGGGGGGGGGGGGGGTGGGGGGAGGAGGCGGCAAGATATTTTGACTGAAGCGCAAGTAAGAGAGAGCCAAAGTAAGGATGGAGGCTCAAGAGTATGACTTAGAGAAAAAGTGTCATCTGGGGCTACCTTTTTCGACACATAACGCGAGAGCCTTTGGTTGTGAAACCAACTACATGGATATGCAAGACCTTGTAAGGCTTGCTTTGATGTCATCATTGCTTATATAAACGACATTTGATCAATAGAAAATATACAGTGTAATTAAACAAAACACAACAAGTTTCAGTGCCAAACAACACATGCAATTCATTGAAACTTAACGACATAGTTGGGCTGAGATTTTTGGGGTTAAAATGCGAACCACAGTGAGTAAGAATGCAAGCTTAGACAACTTATTTCTCCACGGGGTCTACCTGTGATTGCTGTGCCCATACACTTCCGACACAAAACATGTTGCGGTTTCAAGAAGAACCGCTCCTGACAGTTGTGGTGAAGGCAGCCTGTCTCAGTGACAAGACACCCCGGGTGTGCCCGCTCACGACCCGGAAGTGAACCGCTTCTCAGCGCCACCTCACCCTTCCTCCTTCTCCTCTACCCCCACCCTCCTACACTCCTACCCCCACCCTTCTCCCCTACCCCCACCCTTCTCGCTCCACCCCGTGTTGACCCCTGCCGCACCGGGCACACTCCAGGAAGGGATCAGATGGCCCCACCCCGCGGGAGAATCAGGGAAGGAGATTTCCAGACGGGCTCGAGGCAAGACACTCTCCCTCCGCACATTCAACTCCCCACCCCCACTCTAACATCCCCTCTATTCCCAGACACACGTCTGAAGGATGTGAGACGTACAGTCTCAGGGTCAGATGTGGTCTCGGCACCGAGCAGACAAGTTCAAGACGGAACGTGAATTCTTTGCATGAATAGGATGAGAGATACAGCTAACGATCTCCACAGGGGGAAGTGTGGGTGATATAGAACCTCAACGTGTGTGGCCCTCTGCTTATGCCGGATTACGAATCCCGAGAAAAAACGTTGGTCCAGAGTGCAAGAAGGTTAAAAAGGTTGTTTGAAGATTTGCATGAAGGCCACGGGATGCTCGTGCTGCCATGAATATAACCAAAGACCATACATTACTTTGGGCTGGCATGAAACAAGGATAATGCATTTGTTTTGTCCTTGTTTGTCCATCTGTATCCTTTCTTCTTCTTGTCAACCATGCGCAGCTGTGAAGAAATGAATTGTACTGCTGGCTTTGGGAGGAAATTTTGCAACTCTTTTATCACAGCAGATTTTCGCTCTGAGAAGCTGAGGTTCTGAGTCTTCTTTGAAGAAATTCTTTTGACTTTTTGCTTGCTGCGATACAGCTTGTTTCTCACAGCTCTCACCATCTTTTCGAGATCTTTTTCCTTTCCCGATGAACTGGTGGAAGGCAGACTGCACGGAAGGGCATCGCAAGGTAGGCTCAACTCGTCAGCATTTTCTTCTTTTGTTTTGGAGCCAGAGCCTGTGTCAGGAAGGGAAGATCTTTCCCGAGGGTATGGTCTTTTATTTGTAACTTTGGGCGGCGGGTTAGGCACATCAAAAATAGTTGGAATAGCATTCCATACCAGTCTATCTTTTTCAGCTGGACGGATGAACTGATTTGGCTCAAAGTGGTCACTGCACAGGACAAGACCAGCAGTAGACAGATGAGCAGCACTTTCCCCCATCAAATCTTGACGTCTTGAATTTTGCACCCATTTGCTACATCTTGTCTCGTCTCGGGGGAAGCGGAAAAAAGATTTTCCACGACAGCCGTATCTGGCATTTGAACACGATATTGCAGCGCAGTTTTCTCCTCCGTGCCTTCGTCGCTTCATTTTCAGCTATGAGAGAATGAAAGCGTCGATTCTAATTCCAGCTAGAAACACCCCAGTGGGTTCGTGAGGGGCTTGACCCTGGGACTGGGTCGCCTTTGTTTGCTTGTCACTTGTTGTTCTGATGAGTACCTGATGACCAGCCAGGGTTCCCCCCTGCTGGCGCTTGGCCGCATACAAGGGCTAATTGTACTACATTTTGCCAACATTGCCCTCACTGTGCCGTCTGCCCCTCCGCTCTTATCTCTGGTTTCTATAGTAACCCTGACTTGTCTGTCCTTATCATGCATCAGTGCAAGGAAAAGCTTTCAAACCTATTGAAGCCAGTCGCTTTTTCTAATGGGAGACCCAAAATGCCATCGCAGCTATATAGGCCTGTATGCTGCTCGATCGTCTGCTGCTCAGCGCGCAGATCATAATTATGCGTCCAGTGTTTATTTCTTTATTAAGACCAGCTTGTTAGGGACTTGCTTTTCCATGGAGAAAATTGTGTTTAGATCTTTTAGGATAGATATAGTTTACTGACACCTTGACCCTTTTCCAGCTTTAGTGTGGGAATTTTCATTTTAGTGTTTACAATCGCTTCTCCACGCACTTGGCTAATTAGTGTTCATGTTTACAAACTACGGAACAAACGGTTTCTCACATACATATCACTGTCAAGAAATACTATAAAAACCCTTGCACGCACTTGCATTCTGCTATTCATACACTAAACTTTATTCCTCACGCACGTGGCATAGATACAGCACTCACATGTGTATCTCGCACAAGCGCTCCGGGGGAGACACGCAAAAACGGGGAGATCACTCTGTCGGAAATCTCGCTAAAATCAGCCGAGTGCGCGGTCTTATTAATGTATGGTCTTTGATATAACGCAGTGCGCAGCTGAAGAACGAGGACCACTCTAGTGTTACATCTTGAACTTGCGTACTTGAAATCACGTTCTTGTCTGCTGTACGCCATGGAATCGAAATACCGTAACTCATCAACCGAGGAGGGTTGCATTTCTTTCTTGCAAAGATTCACTCTTGTCACACAACCTGCTCAAACGTATCGAAGGCCGATCGCCCGACTCTCTTGGGGAAGAGGATTCCAAACACTCTGCCTTTCTTTTGGGCGTGGAGCTTTTCAAGCTGATTGCCTCTCTGTCTTTGAAAAAAAATCCAACCACACTGCCATCCTTCTTGGGTGAGGTGATTCCAGCCTGTCTGGTTTTTTTCTCTCTGCAAGAAGCTTTCACGGCCGACTGCTTAATTCAACACAACAGAAACGTTTCAAAAACCCCTCCGTACTCTTTGGGAAGGAATATTCCAGGTTGTCTGCCTTCCTCACTGACAGAGGCACTCAAGCCGCCAGCCATGCTTTCAAGACACAGGAACTGCTTGTCTGGGTGCCGAGGCTATCCCTGGCCCCTGACCCCTGACCCTGGCTGCCCCCGGTGTTGTGTGAGAAAACAGATGGGGGAAGGGATGATGATCCCACGATTACTGCGCTGGCACCTCTAAATGATGGATAAACAGTGCAGGTGCCAATTCCTACTCGAGACTTAGCTCCATTTGGAAGCTGATGCTGGCACAAATTTTTGTCTTTTGCCCTCATCAGACGAGATCCCCTGCAGAAGCCACTGGAGGTGGTGATTCATGCTTCTCAAAGGCGATTAGAATGTGGATGATGTTGGAGAAGCTGTGCATGTTTTAAGCTTGAGCGCTCTTTAATCATTAGTTCGGATGCATGTTGCTTTATTCATGCCCTTGTACTGTTGACTCTCGTTTTTCTTCTATCGAACCTTTACAGCTATTGTTCACATCGTAACGGTTTTGTCGTGATTTCTCCCCGTTTTCTTTGTACTATTAATTAACGACACAGACCTAGAGGTTTGTACCGAGGCCACCGGTTTAACGTCGACCGCACGCATCAAGACATGTTTCCACTACGTTACAATCGCATGATACTGGCTAATTACAGACTCAATTCAAATTTAATATCTAATGCTTCATCTCTCTCTCTCTCTCTCTCTCTCTCTCTCTCTCTCTCTCTTTCTTTCTTTCTCTCTCTCTCAATCCATAGAGTCTATTACTATTTTTCAAGTGTAAGAATGTCTATTCCTGTCATCTGATAACCCCAGGTCACGCAATGCGTCAGCAGATGACACACTCGATCACATACGCAGGTAAGAATCACACGCAGCAAGCCTCACAACATTGCGTGCTGGAGTTGAGAAGCATTCGTTTCCCCAACTGATGACTCAGCCACTCCAAACAAACAACAGTCATTAGATACTACTGTTTTGTACGCCGGTAATTTAGAAAGAAAAAAAAGACACCATAATGCCCAGTTCATAAACTCCTTGCTTCATTGTCAGTTTCATATGGCCACATAGACGAGTTCACTCCTCCGCGTTGCTTGTGTTATGGCCAGGTTGTGAGACGGAATGAAGTTTGTGTAGACGGGTGGACGAGGTGTGGTGTGATGCTGTGATTCTTTAATTACGACCAGCACGAAAGGAAGGGGGACGAAGGGGGATAATAGGAGGGGGTGGTAGTGAGGGTGCAGTGTGCATGTAATCTTGCTGTATGCGAAGGTATGTGAAAGTCAAAATGCTGTGCTTGCCTGCGAGATATTTGCAGATGTGAAACATATATAACTATGCTAGCATGTAAGTGTGTCT
The DNA here is from genome assembly GCA_034096865.1 of Theodoxus fluviatilis. Classification (NCBI taxonomy): domain Eukaryota; kingdom Metazoa; phylum Mollusca; class Gastropoda; order Cycloneritida; family Neritidae; genus Theodoxus; species Theodoxus fluviatilis. The sequence continues at coordinate 59,414 of JAWQFJ010027288.1, forward strand.
GTCTTAGAGTGTACTCGGTAGGTACATGTATTAGGGCATCTATCTGGTTAATCCTTTATTCCTGCTTACAGTTTTGTTCTTTTGTAGAATAATATAATTTTGAATATGAAATACTTCCTTTACTTATAATCTTACTTTTGTCATGTTACACCTGACAAGTTTCATTGTAAATGATAAAGATCATCTGTGTGTCTGTATGCGTGTTTGTTTTTCTGAACGTCTGTTTAGGTGTCTGTTTGTGTGTTTGTGCCTTTACGTTTGTCTGTGTGTGTCTGGGTGTCCGTCAAGGTTCTTGTTTGATTGTCTGTTTGTGTGTGTCTGTCTGGTGGATGTGTACGGTGGAAGGGCGGAAGGGGGGGGGGAGGGAGAGGGAGGGGGGGTAGGGACAGGGGGTAGGGAGGGGGGGCCCGGGGGGCCCGCGCTTGAGATGGCATGGTTAGCTTTCTAAGGTCATGGTGACAGCAACAGATGTCACTCTCCGGCATGTTAGTGTCTGACGAGAACTGCTGACCTTGCTCCTCCACCCGGATATCCGCTGATGATACTCAGCCTGGAGCCATTGTTTCCTTTCTTTCTTTCTTTGTTTTCTTTGATCTCTCAATTTTTTCCCAGCAGGCTAGTTTTCGGGTTGCTAAAATCGAATTGCTTGACCTAATTTTACAAACACTGCAACAATGCAAAAACCATTGAAGTCACAACAGGCAGAAAGTCGTTTTTGGTTGTTTCGGAGGCTCTCTGTCGACACTCCGCTTCATTTGATGAAAAGAAAAGTGCTCTTCTGTATGCTACTCATCATTTCATAATAGAACTAGGCCATACTTTGCATTCTGACTTCAAATAAAACCAAACGAAAAGTTGTTTCGTAGAGAACTCAGCAGAACATTCTTTGTTTCTAGGCGATTCGACTGAAAACCATGCGTAATGTTGACTCTGCCTGTCAGCACTGCTATATGCGAAACTCATCATCTCTGGAATGTTCGAGCAGCTTGTGCCAGACTAGTGGCAGCGAGGTGTTGTCAGACAGAAAACAACCGGAGCTGATGAGAACGTCTTACCGATGACAGCGATGAAGCGACTGATGATTTCAGCAGTTTGAAGATGAAGAAAAAGAGAGGGCTGAACTCTAGAAAGAGTGAAGGGCGGGTGGTTTTGGGGGTGTTGAGGGGGAGCAAGAGCCAGGGAGGGGGTGTTGTGGATGAGGTGGGAAACTCAGAGGGTGGGGGAGCATGGAAGTTGTGGAGGAAAGGGGGTGGAGGGGGTGGATGCTGGAGGTAATGGACGGCAGAGGAGCAGGGAAGATGGGGATGAGGTCCGGGTTACGGCATTCGCACACCTCATGCCTCACTTCCATCGTCAGCTCGAGTCAATGCAGTGAGAACGATCCCCATGTCGGACTCGAGGCAAAGCTGAATGGGACTTTAAAGGCATCTCCTCCCACACGTGTGTATTCCACGCCTCCCTTGTCAGGCAATCCAAAACTCGTTTAGGGGACTTCCGCTTTCTTCTCGGTCCTCGCTCCATTGCCCTGCACGGCTGATTCAGCTCTGATGGAAAAGCCATATTCGCCAGAGGCCGACGACATAATTCGGTAGGCATCTCATCTTGAAGATCAGAGGGACCTGTGAGGTTTCCCCCCACGTTTTTTCAGTCGACCGCCCCGCTTACAAGCCGCTTTGGACATGCTCCCCTGACAGGGTGGAGACAGTGAGGAGTGAAAAAGCAGTGCGTGACACAACACAACGCTTACGTGTAGTTTGTTCCAGTAGTTTGCATTGACAATGAGGCTTTAAAATGTCTCCCCCTAAGATTAATGGACACCGTGTATCTCGTACTACATTATTACTACAGGTAGGATGATGCTGTGTTGTTTGCTTTTTAACCTGTCAGCTAGACATCGTAATTGATCAAACGATGTTTCGACAAAGCTAAGGTGAAAGAAAACACCTCACGTTTGAATACTGAAGTTGTTTGGACATGCTCACGTTTACATGCCCAAGCACTAACTCACTGCTGGGATGATCTGAGAACATTTTGAATCCAAGGCTCTTGCAAACAAATACTGCCGAAAATTGCACGAATAAAAGGGACTGGGTATCTAAATGAGGATACAGAAATGATTGTATTTATGGGTACGAAATGCCATCAAAGCGAAGTAAAGTGCTCTCGCAGTACACATCTCTGAGAACGCGGTAAACAATGTTCTATGTATTTGTGTGGTAAGAATCGTGTTCAAAAACCCGCAAGATCACGCACTAGTGCAATGCAGAAGGTTATTGATCACATCCACCTTCCAATGACTGCGAGAAAAAAGCGCTCTGTCGTTTGACACGAAACTCAAAGCTGTCAAAGCTACGATACCAACATACATGTAGTTGTACAAGAATACGACGAGGTCACGCAATTTACGCCAAGATTTGAGATGTTATCAGAGGATGACTGAGACGGGCACCGAGTTCATAAATCGAGCCAACAATGAGGAAAGAATCTTATTTCCGCCTTCTAATCCGCCTCGTGTGGCCACACTGGATGAACACGCGGATCAGGCCAGGCATCTCTTGTCCGCCGTCGAGAAGACGTCTGTCCGCCGAGCCCCTTAGACCCGCGACCCGGTGAGAAGGAAGTCCAATTTCCTGGTCACGAATGGCGACAGAGAGGAGAGAGGAAGAGGCTGGCAGTGAGTCCATTCAAAACCTCGACCACTCAGCCCTGGCCGGTCTACAAGTCAAGGTCGGACCCACTGGAAACAAAGACTGGGTTAAGGCGGGAGCGAAGGCGGCGTGTTCTTGTCGAAGGCCTGTCGACGCCCTCTTGTCTGGGCACGTTGTGCTGTGCCCGCTCGCTGCATGTGAGAACGTGTCTTCCAAGATGACAAGAACCAGAGGCCGTGCTTGGGGCATGTCGCAGAATCTCATTACTCTTGAAGTGCGGCGTCGAAGCCATGTGGAAGGAGGTCGGAATGACGTGTTGACGTTCCTCAAAGACTTCATTCTTTGTTGACGTCCATTGAAGACGAGACAAAGATGATGTCGAAATGAATTATGCCTGTACGATCGTTAGACAAAGCACTTTTATCCATCATTTGGAAGAAAGCAAAAAGTGCACGTGATTTGCAGAGGAAGCTTTTGTTACAAAATGCTGACCTTTTTTCCTGGTACCCAGGCTGAGTACATGATGGAGAGGATATGATTTCCATGTTTTCAACAAAGTGTTGAATTCTTAGTAACAGATAGTGATTCCCCTTTTGAAGTATTTTGCTGGGACCATTCTCTGCTTGTCTTCCTTGACTGTCTTTCCTGTGATGAGTGGCATGGATGTCAACACGACTGCAAAACATCCTTTACCGTTTTGTTCTATACGTTTCATCAATACATTTATAATGGTGTGTGACTTTACATGCGACTTAATGATACATGTGATGGGAAGATACATCCTTACCTGTCACTATCCATTTGTGAAACGCTAACGAACGGAAACTGACAGTTGAGATTCGAAGCAGAAAACATGAATTCTTTAAAGTGCAGATTACGAGCTGCCAGCTTCACTCACGCCCTTTCCGAGGAGGAAACAACGGTACGTGAGGACACCATGGCCTGCCAATAACTGCCTGAGTTTCCTACAGCGAGCAAAGGATGCGAAGATGACAGGGACGCTGAATGCTCTGTTACATCGCAGCCAATTGGTGTCGCAACTTCCATCGTGGTAAAGACAAGTTGTAAGTAAATCTATTCACCAACCAATGCTTACAAGTCGTCTCAATGACTGCATGTTTCGAAGGTGACCTTGAACTGAATGCTGACATAATAATAATAATAATAATAATAATAATAATAATAATAATAATAATAATAATAATAATAATAATAATAATAATAATAATAATATAGTTTATTTATAGGCACATACTTTCCCTTGACAGGCAAGCTCATGGCGTTTACAATTTACAGAATCAACACTCATACAACCGCTCAACAATACATTCCTACAAAAACTCACAAAATAATAAAAACCAAGATCCAATAGAACAAACTATACAATATACATAGTACTTGTAGGCTAGGGAAGTAAGGTGAAGCAGCTTAGCGAGAAAGGCGGATCGGAAGAGGTGGGTCTTTAGAGCACTTTTCAACTGGGACAGAGTGTCAGAATAACAGACTGAGAGAGGCAGACTATTCCAGGTTACGGGTCCAATATAGGAGAAGGCATGCTGTCCTTGAGTTTTCTTGTTTTGGCGGGAGACCTTGAGCATTCTAAAGTCAGCCGCTGAGCGTAGAGATCTGGAGGGCGTGTAGACTGTAAGAGTTTCTGTAAGAGTGCGTGGTGCGGTGTTGTTGATGGCCATGAAGCACTAAGTAGCAAGTATATAATCTATCTTAGAGATGGGAGCCAGTGAAGTGTATGTAGAAGTGGAGAGACATGGGTACGCTTGGGACATCGAAAAACTATCCTAGCAGCACAATTCTGAACTTTCTGGAGTTTGTTAAGCAGAGTGTCAGGGATGCCAGCGAGAAGAGAGTTTCCATAGTCGAGACGAGACAGAACAAGTGATGTGATGAGCGATTTGGTGGCCTGATGAGAAAGATAATGACGAATGGTACTAATTTTCCTTAACTCGTAATATGCTAACTGACTGACTTTGTTTATGTGACCAGGTGAAGTGAAGGCCGAAGCCTTTACGTGGACTCTCTCTCTCTCTCTCTCTCTCTCTCTCTCTCTCTCTCTCTCTCTCTCTCCCTCCCCCTCCCCCCCCCGACATTTGTACCCCTCTCTCCTCCCTCTATTATGTATCCAGCGTCTCAGACGCCCATGCTATGTATGTTGTAAGACCAGCCTACTATGTAGCTTATCAGTCCGGAAGGGTGGCAGAGCTGCCTTCTCTTACTAATTATTGTTTGTTAATTGAACTTGACATGTGACCGCCGGACAGTTTCCCTCCTGTCGTTCTCGCGCACTATGCCTAAATTGTTAGAAACAAGAGACAAATTTGATGCTTTCTCTAAATTAAGACATCTGATTGCAATGGTGCAATATTCATTCGATTGACTTTGTTATGCCTATCAAGGCATCACTTGGTGTGAATAATTTCGAGTAAGTATAAGGCAGCAATGAGCCTTTTCTATCATTAGGAAAACAACCCAGAGACAGGCTGAGATCCACACACACCGATCCCAAGCCTATCTCCCCTGAGGTCCGCGCATTTCTTTGATAAGGAATGACTGTCGGCAGGTCTAGAGGGACGACCACCACCAGTCTCTTGAGAGACCCCATACCATCTGGGCGAGAGACCACTGTCACCATGGTCTTGGGTTGGTCCAGGCCATTACCATCAGGCCTGGGACCAGCCCGCAGCTCCTATACCCATGGGTAACAATAAAGTTGTGGAAAGCAGCAGCATTTTGTCTCATGCCTGGGCCCTTGTACCATCAAGCCTTGCCTCCACCCCCATCATATTTACATGAGCTCTCATTGACAGATCATCGTCAAACATGACGCCTAAATTTCTAACAGACTGAGATAAGACGATGTCACTGTGACCAATGGTTAGTTTGAGGGCCTGATCTGACACTGACGCTGTGTATCTAAGGCATAGGATAATTATTTTCAGATGTAGAATGCAACGGCAGCATATTTGTATGAAATTCTCCGAGGTCAAAACCTTTCCACGTTCTTGTCTAAGAATGTCAACTGCACTGTAGTAAATTCGATGTGGTTTAGTGTTCAGTGGATGAATTGAATAAGTCCTACAAGAGCTTGCAGAGATTATCCTTCAGTGCACTATATAGACATTGAAGCGCTAGACTCGGGCCCTACTTATCATTCAGTTATCGACAAATTCTACGTCAGGTCCTATGCAGTGGAAGTCCAAAGAACTGCTGAGGCCCAGAGAAAATGTATTATTTGCAAGGTTAGGACCGTTTGCTTCCAGCCTGTCTCTGTCTCGGACCCCGAGTTCTACACGAGAAAGAAACTTCTCTGGCAGGAGAGGACACTCCGAATGTTCTACTCGTAAACAGAGACATACGATTCTTACTGGAAAAACTACAGGCTGGAATTGTGGTCCTCATTTTCCTAAAGGAAAACATCGCATCACTCGACAGCAACCGTTCCAGACAACGTATTTGAGTTCTTCAATCGATGGCTGTCGTGATGGTAAGAGTCCCTTATCCGACCAAATACCCGTTTCCAATGTCTTCTACATAAATAACTGCTTTTACAACAGCACCTCTGTATAGATTTCTTTGTCGCGCACCCTTAGCCACGAAACTATTGGTTTTCAACTCAGCCATCAGTAGGTATCGCCAGATGCGCCTGGTGAGACTGGGTGTGGAAATCGCCTCTGCATTCTCAGAGACTTTTATAAGAGAGTTTCGATTGATCCGCTGCTTCATGTCAGAGCGGAGAAAATGTCGTCCCACGCACTTGTTCAGCTTCCAGTGCAGACAGACAGCAGCGTCGGAGGACTAGAGGTGCATCAAGACCACTTCGAGAAGGAAGTGAGTCGCAAAGGCCAGGGGTAAGAGATGAAGACTAGGTACGCCATTCAAAGAAAGGTGCATATGGACAAAAACCTTGGAGAATAGACAGCTGTGCAGGGAACCAATATACGTGAGGAGGAAAAATGAGATTTGAAAGAGGAATTATGTCATGACTGCAACAAAGAGTGTCACGAGAGAAGGGCAAGGAGGAATGAATTCTCTCCGAGCTGGTCGAGTGTGGGTTGAGAAAGGGTTTGTGACGTGCAAGAAGACAGATACTTGAGACCCTGAGGAAATGAAAGCTGCTCTAGAGATGGAAGCCTCATTAAATTTACACCAAAAAATCGAGAAAGTAGATTACAGAAAAGCACAGGGACAGAAGCAATACAGGTGACGCTCAAAATGAAGTCACCCTAACGCCATGATGGGAAAATGAAAAGAACGATGCAGTGCTCGGACATCAACTCACATATTCTACTTTCCGCTGTCGGAAGAGTTCAGTCATTTTTACGCTTGACACTTTTATCAGCAAAGGTACGAGATGGCAATGTTTGGTCTCGTAAACGGACGAGGCATCAGGTGCTCGCTTCTCCGTCAGCAGTTGAATTGGACTCGGTTTGTCTCGCGCCCGCAGAGAGAACGGACGCAGCAAACTTGAGTGAGGAAACAATGGCAGCGAACTTCGAGGAAGACCAGCTGATCCCCAGGTAACTCCGGCCAATAAAGAGACTTCAGGCAAGTTCATCGCAGATGCGTACATTGAGACCGAGAGGCATGAGGGAAACCAGTAAGTAACTTGGGAGTCTTTACTTCCCTTGCCTAGTCATTGGAGTCAGCGCTTGCGATGTTCAGATTTCTTGGTCGGACTGCATTCGATACGAGACATATGAAGTAACAAAAGTATGTGAATATCAGTGTCTCTTGAATGTAGTATACGTGAATCTGATAATGAATATGACTTCTTTGGTGCATCTGTTGACTATGTTACCTTGAATAGGAACGGTTGTGGAGTAGGTATATATATATATATATGTTTGAGTGACTCACAGATATATTTGAGAGTGAGTCTTGCGGTGAAAGCACACTATAGGACGCCCTGGTTAGAGGCAATGTACGTTGGTGTTCACTAGAACTATGCATGGCTGTCGGTTTTGGATGGAATTCGTTCCCAGGGCGCGACGAAATGAAAACAAGGCGCATTTAAAGGTTCAGCCCGTTATCATCCACTCTGTCCCAAAGAAGTGACCATCTTCAATAGGCACACGCACATCGTTATGTGATATTTCATGGCATACAATATATTTTAAAACATTGATCCAAACAGACTTGAAGAGCAGTTTGCATCGTTTCGCCGTAGCACACTATACAAACACGTACCTTGTAACATCCGTTTGAAGGTCAAAAAAAAAGGGGCTATTCGAGTGAATGCATGGTGAAAAAATGACTTAAAGATGCGAAAAGAAGGTTTGGGTTGGGGAAAAGGGGTAAGGTGGTGGGGGGGTCAAGGCAGGGCGGGAGGGAGCACAACAGAGCAATGCGGGCGATAGGAGAGATAAGGGGAGATGTACCAGGAGAGATGCTCCAAAGGAGATGAAGATGCCCAAGCTCAGGGGGTCAGGGACAGCAATGGGAGAGAGTTGTGAGCGAGAGTTTTAAAACAAGGGAGTCTGATGAAAGCCCTGAGAGAAAGAGGATGACGGAGAAGGGAGGGGTCGAGGAAAGAAGGTGGGGGTGGGTGGGTGGAGGTGGGGAGTGTTGAAAGGAGAAAGGAGAAGACAGACGGGAGGAGAACAAAGTGTTGATTGTTTATGGGTTGAAGGTCATGGAATGTGGGTTGAAGATCATGGAGTGTGGGTTGAAGATCATGGAATGTGGGTTGCGAAAAGTTGCGGGAGAGAGGAGAGAAGACAAGCTTGCCATAGACAAGTGAGAATTTGGGGAAAGATGTGTAAGGTCAGAGAAACCAGAAACAGAGGAGGAAGAGGAGGAGGAGGAGGAGGAGGAGGAGGAGGAGGAGGAGGACGACGAGGACGAGGACGAGGACGAGGACGAAGAAAATGAGGACGAGGACGAAGAGGAGGACAACGACGATAATGAGGGCGAGGAGGAGGAAGAGGAAGAGGACGAGGAGGAGAACGAGGAGAACGAGGAGGACGAGGAGAATGTCAAGGACCGGGATCAAAAGGAGTAGGAGATGAAAGGGCAAATAGAACAAGTGGAGAAAGAGGAACAGGCGGAGCAGGTGCAGGATGAGCAGGAGTGAAAGAGTAGGAGGAGAAATTGCAGTTAGAGCAAGATCAAGAGAAGGAAGAGCAGCAACGGGAGGAGCAACATTGGAGGAGAAGCAGAAAAAAGTGGAGGAGGACCAAATGTAGTGAAGGAGCAGCAAAAAGTGGAGGAGGAGATGAATGAAGTGGGGGAGGAGCAGAAGGAAGTGGAGGAGGAGCAGAAAAAAGTGGAGGAGAAGCAGAAGGAAGTGGAGGAGGAGCAGAAGGAAGTGGAGGAGGAGCAGAAGGAAGTGGGGAGGAGCAGAAGGAAGTGGAAGAGGAGCAGAAAGAGGTGGAGGAGGAGCAGAAGGAAGTGGAGGAGGAGCAGAAGAAAGTGGAGGAGAAGCAGAAGGAAGTGGGGAGGAGAAGAAGGAAGTGGAGGAGGAGCAGAAAAAAGTGGAGGAGGAGCAGAAAAAAGTGGAGAAGCAGAAGGAAGTGGAGGAGGAGCAGAAGGAAGTGGAAGAGGAGCAGAAGGAAATGGAGGAGGAGCAAAAGGAAGTAGAGGAGGAAATGAAGAAAGTGGAGGAGAAGCAGAAGAAAGTGGGGAGGAGCAGAAGGAAGTGGAGGAGGAGCAGAAGGAAGTGGAGGAGGAGCAGAAGGAAGTGGGGAGGAGCAGAAGGAAGAGGAAGAGGAGCAGAAGGAAGTGGAGAAGGAGCGGAAGGAAGTGGAGGAGGAGCAGAAGGAAGTGGGGAGGAGCAGAAGGAAGTGGATGAGGAGCAGAAGGAAGTGGAGGAGAAGCAGAAAAAAGTGGAGGAGGAGCAGAAGAAAGTGGAGGAGGAGCAGAAGGAAGTGAGGGAGGAGCAGAAGGAAGTGGATGAGGAGCAGAAGGAAGTGGGGGAGGAGCAGAAGGAAGTGGAGAGGAGCAGAAGGAAGTGGAGGAGGAGCAGAAAAAAGTGGAGGAGAAGCAGAAGGAAGTGGGGGAGGAGCAGAAGGAAGTGGAAGAGGAGCAGAAGGAAGTGGAGAAGGAGCAGAAAAAAGTGGAGGAGGAAATGAAGAAAGTGGAGAAGAAGCAGAAGGAAGTGGGGAGGAGCAGAAGGAAGTTGAGGAGGAGCAGAAAAAAGTAGAGGAGGAACAGAAGGAAGTGGGGAGGAGCAGAAGGAAGTGGAGGAGGAGCAGAAGGAAGTGGGGAGGAGCAGAAGGAAGTGGAAGAGGAGCAGAAGGAAGTGGAGGAGGAGCAGAAGGAAGTGGAGGAGGAAATGAAGAAAGTGGAGGAGAAGCAGAAGGAAGTGGAAGAGGAGCAGAAGGAAGTGGAGGAGGAGCAGAAAAAAGTGGAGGAGGAGCAGAAAAAAGTGGAGGAGGAGCATTAAAAAGTGGAGAAGCAGAAGGAAGTGGGGGAGGAGCAGAAGGAAGTGGAAGAGGAGCAGATGGAAGTGGAGGAGGAGCAGAAGGAAGTGGAGGAGGAAATGAAGAAAGTGGAGGAGAAGCAGAAGGAAGTGGGGAGGAGCAGAAGGAAGTGGAAGAGGAGCAGAAGGAAGTGGAGGAGGAGCAGAAGGAAGTGGAGGAGGAGCAGAAGGAAGTGGAGGAGGAGCAGAAGGAAGTGGAGGAGGAGCAGAAGGAAGTGGGGAGGAGCAGAAGGAAGTGGAGGAGGAGCAGAAGGAAGTGGAGGAGGAGCAGAAGGAAGTGGGGAGGAGCAGAAGGAAGTGGAGGAGGAGCAGAAGGAAGTGGAGGAGGAGCAGAAGGAAGTGGGGGAGGAGCAGAACTAAGTGGAGGAGGAGCAGAAGGAAGTGGAGGAGGAGCAGAAGGAAGTGGAGGAGGAGCAGAAGGAAGTGGGGAGGAGCAGAAGGAAGTGGAGGAGGAGCAGAAGGAAGTGGAGGAGGAGCAGAAGGAAGTGGGGGAGGAGCAGAACTAAGTGGAGGAGGAGCAGAAGGAAGTGGAGGAGGAGCAGAAGGAAGTGGGGAGGAGCAGAAGGAAGTGGAGGAGGAGCAGAAGGAAGTGGGGAGGAGCAGAAGGAAGTGGAGGAGGAGCAGAAGGAAGTGGAGGAGGAGCAGAAGGAAGTGGAGGAGGAGCAGAAGAAAGTGGAGGAGGAGCAGAAGAAAGTGGAGGAGGAGCAGAAGGAAGTGGGGGAGGAGCAGAAGGAAGTGGGGGAGGAGCAGAATGAAGTGGGGGAGGAGCAGAAGGAAGTGGAGGAGGAGCAGAAGGAAGTGGAGGAGTGTCGCGTGTTCTTGATGTTATTATGGGATGTCAGTGCATAAATACACTAACTCCCTAAGTAAGGTTTTCAACAAAACCTGATTACCACTTCCTAGGGACAAAACAAACAAATGAACAACAACGAGTGGAATAAAAGACACTGAGGTAGCAGTAACTGTTAAAAAGAAATGAAAATTTAATCACAAGCAACAAGAGAGATAAAAATCCCAGCCCTCCCCAAAAACCCCCTCAGTAATTTGCGACGAGAAGAATGGGCAAAATTGCCCACACACCCGCAAAACACAAAACCCACACACCCACCAAACCAGTTATCTGTAAAACACAAAGGGCCCCTATCCACCTCGCACAGGCGAGGAGACAGTAAACAAGATAACGTCCCGACTCTCGGCGGCGCTGGCCTGGCCCCTGGCCCCCGGCGAGATTCACAAGGATGAATGAAAACAATGTCCAAACTCTGCTGACTGTCGGACCACTCGACAATTAGAAAAGGGCGACCCAAAGACGAGAAAGGGAGAGGTGCATTCACCTTACCAGAATTTGGTTAACCGTCAGTCTCCCTCAACAACGTCCAGTCTCACGAGGCTCCTCGAGAAACACGACACACACCACGACTTGTCAGGACGACTCTTCCACCACTTGTCACGTAGACCACTTGTCAAGACGACTCTTCCACCACTTGTCACGTAGACCACTTGTCAGGACGACTCTTCCACCACTTGTCACGTAGACCACTTGTCAAGACGACTCTTCCACCACTTGTCACGTAGACCACTTGTCAGGACGACTCTTCCACCACTTGTCACGTAGACCACTTGTCAGGACGACTCTTCCACCACTTGTCACGTAGACCACTTGTCAGGACGACTCTTCCACCACTTGTCACGTAGACCACTTGTCAGGACGACTCTTCCACCACTTGTCACGTAGACCACTTGTCAGGACGACTCTTCCACCACTTCTCATGTCACGTAGACCTCCCCACGACCCACGTCGCTCCGTACAGTCCGCCTCTCGGACATCAGATGAAGGAACGAGAAAATAAGGGGAAAAGGGGGAGAAAAGGGAAGACGAAAAAGGCCTGCAATTGAACAAAGCAGACAATCACCAAAACGTGCCTCACTACACCAACAATTCAACTCAACCACCGTCACCCCCCCATTCCTCTCAGTGCACCCCACAACTCATTCAGAAGGCGAGAAAACTCTTGATACCCGTGGTTTTTCTCATTGACCAGCCCAACACACAATTACAGCAAAACAGGTAAAAATTCCTCTTACCCTGAATTACCGAGCTGACTTACTTGACATTACAGCTTAAAGGTTTACTTGGAGGAAAGTTACTGACTCTGTAATTAACAAAAGCGCTGCACTACACACAGCATACGAGTTAGCGCGCACCCACCTTCCTCACACGTGCGCTCGCATTTACTCGCACTCAAACACGCACCCTCACCTCATCAGGCCACGTCTGGTCACCTCAGCAGGCGATAGAAGAATGACTACAGCTCCCTCTCGGCGGGAAACCAGCACAGGTCTCTCGCCCCCATCTCTTAATCACCCATAGAAAACAATCCTGGTGGATCACGTGATGACGCTCACTCGCGTCAGCGCGGGTCAAACCCCCCGCCCCTCCACACTAATTGGGACCCCTCTCCCAGACTCCTAGCCCCACAGCAACGAGGTTTAGATTTAGACCTATTCTAACTCCCTCCCAAAAATCTTATCTTGTCAAATAGCATGCGACAAGGCCTCCCAACTCAAGTCTAGACTTCGTCTATACCTTTACAGGTTCTTCAGAGACGCAGGCCCGACTGAGGTAGTCGGCACCCACATTCTGGCGTCCCGGAATCACACGCACGGAAAAACTGTACATTTGCAGTAGCAGGCTCCACCGCATGAGCCTGCTGTTGGCCACTTTGGCCGTCTGCAGGTATCGCAGTGGCTGGTGGTCAGTTTCCAGAATGAAAGTGCGTCCATACAGGTAGGGTTGGAAACGTTGAGCGGCCCACACTACAGCCAGGCACTCCCTCTCGATGGTGGAGTACCGACTCTCGGCCCCCGACAACTTGCGGCTAGCATAAGCCACGGGGTGGGGCACGCCGCCCTTCTCCTGCAGGAGTACAGCACCTAGCCCCTGGTCTGACGCGTCCGTCCGCAGCGTGAATGGCTGAGACAGGTCAGGTAGCTGCAAGACTGGCCTCGCAGTGAGCCGGGTCTTCAGCGCCCTGAACGCTGTCTCGCACTCCGCCGTCCACGCTACGGCATTCGGCGCGTTCTTCTTGGTGAGATTGGAGAGGGGGAGGGCGATGGCCGAGAAGTTGGGTATAAACTTCCTGTAATACCCGGCGAGTCCCAAGAAGGCTCGGACTTGCTTCTTGGTCTTGGGCACCGGCGCCTCCTCCACTCTCCGAATCTTGTCCATCTCAGGCAGGACCTCCCCCTCCCGTACCACATGGCCCAGGAAGCTCAGCTCCCCGAACCCTACGCAGCACTTCGTGGGCCGGGCTGAGAGGTTCACCTGCCTGAGGCGCTGTAAGACAGCCTCCAAAGCTTCCAGGTGCTCCGGCCAGGTCCCCGTCGCGATGAGGATGTCGTCCATGAAGTTAAACACGTCGCTCCTCCCCAGCGGCTCCAGCAAATCCCGCATCATGCGGGAGAAGACCGCAACAGCGTTCTTCAGCCCGAAAGGCATGACTCGGAACTGGAACTGGCCCGCTGGGGTCGTGAAAGCGGTCATGGGACGAACCTCCTCCCGGACAGGGATCTGCCAGTAGCCTTTGGCTAAGTCGATTTTTGTGAAGAACTTTGCCCCTTGCAGCTTGGCGAAAAGGTGGTCCACGTCCGGCAGTGGCTCAGCATCGAAGACGGTCACGTCATTCAGTGACCGGTAATCGACGCAGAATCGGAAACGATCGTCCTTCTTCCGGACGAGGACCACCGGGGCGTTGTAAGGTGAGGCCGCTGGTTCGATCACACCCAGCTTTAGCATGGCCTTCACCTCGTCCTTCACTGCCTCCATCTTGGCGTAAGGCAGAGGGTACTGCCTGACTCGGACAGGTCGCGCCGACTCGACCGTCATGTCAAAGGTGGCAAGGTTGGTCCTGAGAGGGAGGTCAGTTAGTACAGCCTCATACCTCTCAGCTATGGCCAACACTTGACACCTCTGACTGTCGGATAACGTTGGTGCCAGCACGACGTCACGAGCAGTCTCCTCGCCAGTCAAGCACGGTAGGGGTAACTCTCGGTCGGGTGGAGCCATCGCCTCGGTCTCCTCGACTACCGCGACAGCGATCACGGGGGTCGAGCTGTCAGACTCTCCCGTACCTTGTCGGACCCTATACGGCTTGAGGAGGTTGGCATGGTAGAGCCGCTCCCGTCCGTACATCCTGATACGATAATCCGCTACACCCTTCCTCTCCAGGACCTCAAAGGGGCCCTGCCAGCACATCTGAAGTTTGTTGTGCTGCTGAGGCAGCAGCAAGAGGACTTTGTCGCCAGGGTGGAATTTGCGCTCAACCGTCTTGCGATTGAACACCTCGGCGTGCCTCTGAGAAGCGGCTGCCAGCTTCTGGCGCGCCAGCTGGCAGGTCTCCTCAATCCTGTTTCGCAGGTCTACCACGTATTCTGATGTGGTTCGCACCTGCTCGTCGGTCCCCTCCTCAGTCCACAGACTGCGGAGCACTGCCATAGGACCGCGAACAGTTCTCCCGTACAGGAGCTCGAAGGGGGAAAACCCAAGGCTCTCTTGCGGGACTTCCCGGTAGGCAAAGAGTAGGGCAGGGATGTACCTGTCCCATTGCCGGGGTTTCTCTTGTGCTAGCTTTCGCAGCATCGTCTTGAGGGTACCGTTGTACCTCTCCACTAGGCCGTTTCCCTGAGCGTGGTAGGGTGTGGTGGCGAGGCCCTTGATGGCCAACAGCCTCTCCACTTCCCTCATGATGTCGCTCATAAATTGAGTGCCCCGATCAGTCAGTATCTCAGATGGAATGCCCACCCTCGACCACACCTGCCACATCGCCTCGGCGACTGTGACAGCATCTATAGTCTTCAAGGGGATGGCCTCGGGATAGCGAGTGGCATAATCCACGAGCACCAGAATGTAGCGGTTCCCGGACTCAGATGCGGGGTGATTGGTCCCACTAGGTCGACTGCCACACGCTCGAAGGGCGTGTCAATGAGGGGCATTTTCCCTAGCGGTACTTTCCTCGGCTTGGGGGAAACTCGCTGGCACTGGTCGCAAGATAGTACGAAGCGCCGAGTGTCGGAGCACATCCCAGGCCAGAAAAAGTGAGTCCACACACGGTCCTGTGTCTTCTGCACCCCCATGTGACCCCCCATAGGTGGTTCGTGCGCCAACCTGAGAACACCCTGCCTCAGCTGGCTAGGGACGACGACCTTCGAGTAGAACGTGCCCTTGCCGCGGAACTCGCGGTACAGAATCCCCTTCTTCCATACAAACGAGACTTCGCCTGAGCGCCGGGTGGTTGATACGCTCTTTGTCTCTGCTGCCTCGCGACAGCGCCGCAAGGAGGGGTCTTCTAGCTGCAACTCGCGCAGTCGAGCAGGAGTCACTTCCCCTAACCCAGGTGGAGCTACATGCAACGGGGTGGGTTTTCTCTTCTCAGCTGCAGCCTGAGCACGCGTGACCACAGAGACGGCTAGTGTGGGTAGTGCATAGACAGGCAGGATAGTGGAATCGCCCAGCCGGGCGTGATTCCCTACAATAAAATCTGCAACGGGTGAGTCCATAACTACGGCCTCAACTTCGCCCGAGTAAAAAGGGCAGTCCACTCGGACAGCGGCCACTGGGTAGCGTCGCTTCAGAGTGGCTTCTGCCATGGACACTTGGAGCTCTCGGCCCGTGAGCTTGGACGGTGAAACGAGGGATCGCTTCACAACACACACCTGAGAGCCGGTGTCACGCAAACCTTGCACGGTGACCCCGTCAACAACGACAAGGCACCTGGGGTCATAGTCTTGTCCACTGCACGGGAAGCACAAAGTCGGAACAGAAACTGGCGGCGGAGGCTGAGCAAGCCCCCTAGTCACTGCACCCACGGTCTTACCTTTCTTGGAGCAGTCCTTAGCTATGTGCCCAGGCGAATTGCAGAAGTAGCATCTCCTGACACCCTGAGTACCCGAGGTCGCTCTAGGATTTCCCCTGAAATTCCCTCCTGTGAAATTTCCCTTCTTGTACTTGTCCCCGTTCCCCGACTTCCCACCCTGCGGTCTATCGTGCGGGAAAGACTTCTTGCTACTCCCCCCGTGAGCTTCAAAATAGATCTCGGCCGATCTGACTGCCTCAGCTAACGTCTGGGGTTCCTTCTCTCTGACATACGCAGTCATCTCTGAGGACAGAGATTGCAGAAATTGTTCCAGAAGGAAAAGCTGCTTCAAATCCGAAATCTTTGAGAGCTCGTGCCACTTGGTCAGGTTCTCAACGATCCGGGCACCAAACTGGGTGAAAGTCTCACTCTCCTTCCTCCTACAAGATCTGAATCGCTGCCGGTACGTCTCTGCTGTGAGCTGGTAACGAGTCAGCAATGCAGCTTTCAAACCCTGGTAATCGGAGGCGGTCTCATCATCGAGCGAGTTGTATAACTCTGCAGCTTTGCCCGTCAATCTAGTGGAGACACGAATAGCCCACGTGTCTTCATTCCACTTGCACACTGACGCAACCCTTTCAAACCTCTTCATCCAGGTAGCTATCTCTTCCTTGTTCTCGTCAAACAGAGGAATCGAAGCTCTGAACCCTTGATCAGCCTGATCATCATCCATTCCTCCACTCACACTGCGACGTTCTCTCTCTCCCTGAGCTTTCCTCTCAGACTCTTGAACTAAAAGCTGTTTGCGAAGTTCATGCTCTTCTTTCTCCCTCAGCAGTCTCTCCTCGTACTCATGCTGCTCCCTCTTCCGCCTCTCCTCACGCTCCCACTGCTTCTCTGCATACTCCTGTTGCGTTCTCTCAAACTCCCGTTGTGTCTCAGCATGCTCCCGCTCAAGCCTCTCTCTCTCTCTCTCAAGCTTCTTTTTCCGCTTTTCTTCACGCTCTTGCTTCTCCCTCTCACGCTTTTCTTCAAGCTTCACTCTCTCAAGCTCCAGTCGCGCTAACTCAGTATCTTCCTTAGTCATCCTTTCTGCCACAAATTCCGGAATGGCAGAAGGTTCTACTCCTAGCTCAGTGGCTAGCGACCGCCACTTAGCAATCCTATCAACCCTCGACTGGGCGTTGGACGCCATAGCAAACGTATCCCCTGTGGCGCGCCCTGAACGAAGTTCCATAAACTTGGGAATCAACACAATAATGGGAACTAGGCAAACGCAACAATAACTAAGTCGCGCTCGGTAACAGGGCAAGAGGATCACAATTCAAATACCAAAAGTAACTCAAAAATTCAACAAGGTTATTCAAACCCCACAACAATTCAGAAACCAGCAGGCAACTCTAAGATCCTACAGGTAACGCAACATCAGGGCAATCCAAAAATCCAAAAGGCAATCAAATCAAAAACACAAATGCCTCAGTGTCCGGTGTCCCAGGAAAGTGGCAATCCGACAAAGAAAAAGTGTGTAATTTCCTAAATTACCAAAAGGAATAAACACCCTGGAGCAGGCTCGCCAATTTGTCGCGTGTTCTTGATGTTATTATGGGATGTCAGTGCATAAATACACTAACTCCCTAAGTAAGGTTTTCAACAAAACCTGATTACCACTTCCTAGGGACAAAACAAACAAATGAACAACAACGAGTGGAATAAAAGACACTGAGGTAGAAGTAAATGTTAAAAAGAAATGAAAATTTAATCACAAGCAACAAGAGAGATAAAAATCCCAGCCCTCCCCAAAAACCCCCTCAGTAATTTGCGACGAGAAGAATGGGCAAAATTGCCCACACACCCGCAAAACACAAAACCCACACACCCACCAAACTAGTTATCTGCTAAACACAAAGGCCCACTATCCACCTCGTGCAGGCCGAGGAGACAATAAACAAGATAACGTCCGACTCTCGGCGGCGCTCGCCTGGCCCCGGCGAGATTCACAAGGATGAATGAAAACAATGTCCAAACTCTGCTGACTGTCGGACCACTCGACAATTAGAAAAGGGCGACCCAAAGACGAGAAAGGGAGAGGTGCATTCACCTTACCAGAATTTGGTTAACCGTCAGTCTCCCTCAACAACGTCCAGTCTCACGAGGCTCCTCGAGAAACACGACACACACCACGACTTGTCAGGACGACTCTTCCACCACTTGTCACGTAGACCACTTGTCAGGACGACTCTTCCACCACTTGTCACGTAGACCACTTGTCAGGACGACTCTTCCACCACTTGTCACGTAGACCACTTGTCAGGACGACTCTTCCACCACTTGTCACGTAGACCACTTGTCAGGACGACTCTTCCACCACTTGTCACGTAGACCACTTGTCAGGACGACTCTTCCACCACTTGTCACGTAGACC
>JAWQFJ010027289.1:0-10000 GCA_034096865.1 Theodoxus fluviatilis
ACAAGAAGGGCAAAGCCCATACGACTCACATGCTTGACCTTGACCTTTATATGACCTTGACCTTCAGGTGACCTTCAAGGTCAAGGTCAAACAACTAAACCTACCAATGACATCATACACAAAGAAATGCTTTACACATTTTTCCTACCAAAATACATGTGACCTTGACCCAAGGTCAGGTCATCCAAGGTCATGCAACACAAAGCTGTTAATTCAAGACATAGGAAGCACAATGGTGCTTATTGGCACTTTCTACCATGAGATATAGTCACTTTTAGTGGTTCACTACCCCATTTTGGTCACATTTCATAAGGGTCAAAGTGACCTTGACCTTGATGATATGTGACCAAATGTGTCTCATGATGAAAGTATAACATGTGCCCCACATAATTATTAAGTTTGAAACAGTTATCTTCCATAGTTCAGGGTCAAGGTCACTTCAAAATATGTATACAATCCAACTTTGAAGAGCTCCTGTGACCTTGACCTTGAAGCAAGGTCCTTTATGGCTCCTGTGACCTTGACCTTGAAGCAAGGTCAAGTCACTATGTATGTTTTTTGAGGCCTTGTCATCATACACCATCATGCCACATTTGGTGTTGATAGACTTAATAGTCTCCGAGAAAAATCCAACGTTTAAGTTTTTTACGGACGGACGGACGGACGGACGCCCGCCCGGACGGACGGACGACACGGCTCAGTACATAGACTCACTTTTGCTTCGCATGTGAGTCAAAAATCAGGTCAATCTTTTCGTCGTTTGGTTCCACGACAAGAGTATGAAATCTTGTTTCCAGCGAGATTAGGAGCTTCTGCAAACATGGCTGACAACGGTCAGAATGGTTATAGTTGCTTGATTTTTTCCTTGTCAAAACTTGTTATACCTTCAGATTGTAACCACCATAAGATTTTCTGCAACTTTTCAAAGCAAATCTAGCCTAAAAACCTACCAGTTATGCATCGTGTTATCAGGATTGACTCGTTGCTTGTAGAACGACGGTACTCGGTAGCAGTACCACACATGCACATGTCTGGTGTGAACATCTATAAAGTATAATACACTTCCTCCTCTGTGTGACTGTGTGAGTGTTAATTCAGCGTCTATGACATGCCAAAGGAAAACAAAACATGTCATAATAGGAGCTTTCCTGAACCTATCCATCATGTTTTAAATATATGGTCGATTGTTCCTGGGCCAATACCTTAGAAATGGATTTACATGCTTTACAAACACTCCATCATAGCAATTCTCTAATGGCTCAGCTGGTAGAGCGTTCGTCTCTTGGTCATGCATGACCAGGTTTGATTCTGCGCTGAAACTTTTTTTTCTTCTCTTTTTTCGAGAGGTTGTGGGTTCGAACCCGACCTGGGTTTTTGTGTTTTTATGTGTGTGTGTGTGTGTTTTCCCCCTCTTTTCTCGAGAGATTGCGGGGTCGAACCCGATCTTTTTTTACATTTTTTTTAAATATGCCAAAACCTGGAGGTTCAGCGCCAGCGGTTTTTATCTGTCTGTGTGTGTGTGTGTGTGTGTGTGTGTGTGTGTGTGTGTGTGTGTGTGTGTGTGTGTGTCTGTCTGTCTGTCCCGTCTCCACGGCCTATATCTCAAAAACTACTGGACGGATTTCCTTGAGATTTCGCACTGGAAGTTAGGTCCGATTCAATATTATCAAATTTTCAGAATCGAGGTTTTAAAAGAAAGTGACTTTTTTACATTTTGGTGTTTCAATGAAAACAATTCAACAGACTCCATTTTGCAAAATCTGTGACGTCATCATTTGACGTCGAATAAACGTGACGTCATTTGCGAGGAGATTTTTGAAGCAGGGTGAATAGAATAGAATAGAATAGAATTCGTGACGTCATTTGCGAGGACAGAGAATGATTTAGATAGATATGTCCTCAGATGTCTTAGGCCACAAGGCCTTTATCTGATCTTTTGATCAGTACTTATGGCTACTCTCACTCTCTCTCTGTCTCTCTCTCTGTCTCTCTCTCTGTCTCTCTCTCTCTGTCTCTCTCTCTCTCTCTCTCTCTCTCTCTCTCTCTCTCTCTCTCTCTCTCTCTCTCTCCCACCCACCCTCTTACTCTCATTCTCTCTTCCCTTCCTCCCCTTTTCCCAGCTCCCCTCCCCCCCCCCCCTCTCTCTCACTCTCTCTGTCTCTCTCTCTGTCTCTCTCTCTGTCTCTCTCTCTCTCTGTCTCTCTCTGTCTCTCTCTCTGTCTCTCTCTGTCTCTCTCTCTGTCTCTCTCTCTGTCTCTCTCTCTGTCTCTGTCTCTCTCTCTCTGTCTCTCTCTCTCTCTCTCTCTCTCTCTCTCTCTCTCTCTCTCTCTCTCTCTCTCTCTCTCTCTCTCTCTCTTACCACATTTGAATATTTTGCCTCAAGGGCTGAATGTAAGTAAGAAAGGCAATACAGTAGTCGCCGCTTATAAAACACGCGGTTAATAAAAACAGCCGTTTTTTAAATACAGTTGGTAAGGTCCGGATTTACTTCGTTACTGATGGACATGTTCAACAAGCAAACGGTTAATAAAAACGCCGCTTATTAAAAACACTTTTGTTCGGTCCCAATGTGTTTTTAATAAGCGGCGACTACTGTACTGCCTAATTCACTACCCGTGTCTCTAAACTCAGACGATTCCAACTGCCTGTTCCGCTTTGACGTAATCTCATGACGTCATCTACGATCTAAGAGAATGGAAGAGACGACAAAGAAAGCAGTATATATAGCAAAGCGCAACCTAGGATCCTCTGACGAGCGTACCTTATCTAACCGATCAAGATAACGCGGGGATAGGGGATAAATCGAGTGTTAAAAAGATAAATCGCCGTTGTGAATACGGGCCCAGCGAACTAACTGAATGTCGACACAATCACGCGGCACTGTTGTACATTTGCAGTCAACGTAAGATCTCGTACGACGATTTGATTCAAGGCCTAGTGCTAATTGTTTTGATGGTCTGGTCTCAGTGTCACAAAAATATGATGATTTAATCAATCCCTGACCCGGAAATGTTGGGGACAACGACCATTTCAGCGTAATGACATCGAGTCAAACCGAGTTATCTTTCCTACTTCAGCAAAACGCTTCGATATATGTTGAACCTCTACCAGCAGGCGCCAAAATGCGATACTACGAAAAGAATATTGACGTTGATGGGTTAGATCCGTATGAAATACCAAACAGTTCATGCTATCATCCATTTTTCTACAATTTACAGTGCAAAATACGAACCACGAGGGTTTGTGACAAGGTCGTTATAAATGCTTCACATACCTACAAGTTTACAATGGCACAGTTGGTAGAGCATTGGGCTCTTGGTCATGCATGACCAGGTTCGATTCTGCACTGAAACTTTTTTTCGAGGGGTTGTGGGTTCGAACCCACCTGGTTTTTTGTGTTTGTGTGTGTGTGCGTTTTTTCCTCCTCTTTTCTCGGAGGCTGCGGGTTCAAACCCGATCTTCTTTTTTTCTTCTCCAAAACCTGGAGGTTCAGCGCCAGTGGTTTTTATAACTTGCATACGTAGTTGCCTCTCCAGATGATTTCAATATTGTACCGTGTGTGCAATGCAGTTTGTACGAATGACACGCTGTTATCTTTTATTATACAATCATGGAGCAAATAGCAGTCCAACGCCTATACTAAAATATTTTAATGTCATTTTTTGTTATATTGCCCATATTATCATTGCCAGCTACTGTACATGGATATACTAGGCTACTTGAAACATTAATTTTTATTCAACTAATAAGGGTTCTTCATTCTTTATGAGCAAGGACAATTTTTAAGAGCGTCGCATCACATCACACCACACCACATGACATCACATCACATCACATCACATACATCACATCACACCGCATCGCATAGCATCGCGTCGCATCACATCACATACATCACATCACATCGCACCACATCACATCGCATCGCATAGCATCGCGTCGCATCACATCACATCACATACATCACATCACATCGCATCGCATAGCATCGCGTCGCATCACATCACATCACATACATCACATCACACCACACCACATGACATCACATCACATCACATCACATCACATCGCATCGCATAGCATCGCGTCGCATCACATCACATCACATACATCACATCACATCGCATCGCATAGCATCGCGTCGCATCACATCACATCACATCACATCACATCGCATCACATTACATCACATCACATCGCACCACATCACATCGCATCGCATAGCATCGCGTCGCATCACGTCGCATCACATCACATCACATCACATCACATCACATCACATCACATCACATCACATCACATCACATCGCATCGCATAGCATCGCGTCGCATCACGTCGCATCGCATCACATCACACCACACCACATGACATCACATCACATCACATACATCACATCACACCACATCACATGACATCACATCACATCACATCACATCGCATCGCATCGCATAGCATCGCGTCGCATCACATCACACCACACCACATGACATCACATCACATCACATCACATCACACCACATCACATCACACCACACCACACCACATGACATCACATCACATCACATCACATACATCACATCACATCACATCACATCGCATCACATTACATCACATCACATCGCACCACATCACATCGCATCGCATAGCATCGCGTCGCATCACATCACATCACATACATCACATCACATCGCACCACATCACATCGCATCGCATAGCATCGCGTCGCATCACATCACACCACACCACATCACATCACATCACATCACATCACATCACATCACATCACATCACATCACATCACATCGCATCACATCACATCACATCACATCGCACCACATGACATCACATCACATACATCACATCACATCACATCACATCACATCGCATCACATTACATCACATCACATCACATCGCATCACATTACATCACATTACACCACATCACATCACATCGCATCACATTACATCACATCACATCGCACCACATCACATCGCATCACATCACATCACATCGCACCACATCACATCGCATCACATCACATCACATCACATCACATCACATCGCATCACATCACATCGCATCACATCACACCGCATCACATCGCATCACATCACACCGCATCACATCACATCACATCACATCACATCACATCACATCACACCGCATCACATCGCACCGCATCACATCACACCGCATCACATCACATCATATCCCATCACATCACATCACATCACATCACATCACATCGCATCACATCACATCGCACCACATCACATCGCATCACACCGCATCACATCACATCACATCACATCACATCACATCACATCACATCGCACCACATCACATCGCATCACATCACACCGCATCGCGTCGCATCCCGTCGCATCACATCACATCACATCACATCACATCGCATCACATCACATACATCACATCACATCGCACCACATCACATCGCATCGCATAGCATCGCGTCGCATCACATCACATCACATCACATCACATCGCATCACATTACATCATCACATCGTATCACATCACATCACATCACATCACATCACATCACATCACATCACATCACATCACATCGCATCGCATACATCACATCGCATCACATCACATCACATCACATCGCATCACAACACATCACATCACATCACATCGCATCACATCACATCACATCACATCACATCACAACACATCGCATCACATCACATCACATCACATCACATCACATCACAACACATACATCACATCACATCGCATCGCATAGCATCACGTCGCATCACATCACACCACACCACATGACATGACATGACATCACATCACATCACATCACATACATCACGCCACATCACATCGCATCGCATAGCATCGCGTCGCATCACATCACATCACATCACATCACATCACATCACATCACATCACATCACATCACATCACATCACATCACATCACATCACATCACATCACATCACATCACATCACATCGCATCCCATCACATTACATTACATCGCATCGCATCACGTCACATCGCATCACATATCACATCACATCGCATCACATCACATACATCACATCACATCGCACCACATCACATTGCATCACATTGCATCACATCACATCACATCACATCACATCACATCACATCACATCACATCACATCACATCACATTGCATCACATCACATTGCATCACATTGCATCACATCACATCACATCACATCACATCACATCACATCACATCACATCACATCACATCACATCACATCACATTGCATCACATCACATCACATCACATCGTATCACATCACATCACATTGCATCACATCACATCACATCACATCACATTGCATCACATCACATCACATCACATCGTATCACATCACATCACATCACATCACATCGCATCACATCACATCACATCGCATCGCATCACATCACATCACATCACATCACATCACATCACATCGTATCACATCACATCACATCACATCACATCACATCACATCACATCACATCACATGACATCACATCACATCGCATCACATCACATCACATCACATCACATCACATCACATCACATCACATCACATCACATCGTATCACATCAGACAGATCAGTGCAATTCGTCATCTTCTCACACAAGAAGCTACTCAAACTCTCGTCTGTGCTTTCATTCTTTCACGCCTCGACTACTGCAATAGCCTTCTTTCCGGTTGCCCTAAGCATCTCGTGGATCGGCTCCAAAGAGTCCAGAACTCTGCTGCTCGCCTCATCTGTAAAGTTAGAAAGTCTCATCACATTACTCCTATCCTCCACTCTCTTCATTGGCTACCAGTTTCTGCTAGGATCCAATACAAAACCTCCTGCCTCTGCTTCAACTCTGTCTCTGCTGTCGCTCCTCTCTATCTGTCTCAACTCCTTCACATCTACACACCATCTAGACAACTTCGCTCTTCTTGCGACACTCGCATCTTCAAAATTCCATCCGTTAGGTCAAAAACATTTGGTCAGCGTACTTTTTCATACCAGGGTCCTACCACCTGGAACGCACTCCCCTTCTCAGTGCGTCATGCAAACACTGCAGCTTGCTTTCGGTCAAATCTGAAAACCCACTTGTTCTCTAAGTCGTATTGAAACTATTTCGTACTTGCTGAATGTTTCAGGCTCATGCTCATGTTTGTATATAATGCATGTGTGTGTGTCTTGACGTGTAGGATGCATGTTGTATTATAGCGTGCGTGTGTGCGTTTCATGTTCAGGCTCAGACTGTGTGATGATAATGTGTGTGTGTTTTTGTGTGCGTGTGCGCCTAGAGCTCCACTATGTACTTTTTTGACTGTGTGGAGGAAGTGCGCCTTATAAATAAACATATTATTATTATTATCACATCACATTGCATCACATCACATTGCATCACATTGCATCACATCACATCACATCGTATCACATCACATCACATCACATCACATCACATCGTATCACATCACATCACATCACATGACATCACATCACATCGTATCACATCACATCACATTGCATCACATCACATTGCATCACATTGCATCACATCACATCACATCACATTGCATTACATCACATCACATCACATCACATACATCACATCACATCGCATCACATTACATTGCATCACATCACATCACATCACATCACATTGCATCACATCACATCACATCACATCACATCACATCACATCACATCACATCACATCACATCACATCACATCACATCACATCACATTACATCACACCACTTCACATCACACCACATCACATCACATCACATCACATCACATCACATCACATCACACCACATTACATCACATCACATCACATTACATCACATCACATCACATTATATTACATCACATCAAATCACGTCACATTATATCACATCACATCAAATCACGTCACATTATATCACATCACATCACAATACATTATTACATTGCATCACATCATCTCACATCACATCACATTACATCACACCACATCACATCACATCACATCACATCACACCACATCACATCACATCACATCACATCACATCGCATCACATTACATCACATCACATCACATTATATTACATCACATCAAATCACGTCACATTATATCACATCACATCAAATCACGTCACATTATATCACATCACATCACATCACAATACATTATTACATTGCATCACATCATCTCACATCAAATCACATCGCATCACACTATAATCACATCACATCACATTACATCACATTACACTACATCACATCACATTATATCACATCACATCACATCACATCACATTATATCACATCACATCACATTTTATCACATTACATCACATCACATCACATCACATTACATTGCATTTCATCACATCACATCACATCACATCGCATCACATCACATTACATTACATCACATCACATCGCATCACATCACATCACATCACACCACATCACATCACATCACATCACATCACATCACATTATATCACATCACATCACATCACATCGTATTAATCACATCACATCACATCACATCACATTACATCACGTCACATCGCATCGCATCGCATCGCATCGCATCGCATCGCATCACATCATATCACATTACATTACATCACATCACATCACATCACATTGCATCACATCACATCACATTACATCACATCACATCACATCATATCACATCACATCACATCACATCACATTACATCACATCGCATCACATCACATCACATCACATCACATCACATCACATCCCATCACATCACATCACATCACATCACATCCCATCACATCACATCATATCACATCACATCATATTACATCACATCACATCGCATCACATCACATCACATCACATCACATCACATCACATCACATCGCATCACATCCCATCACATCACATCACATCACATCATATTACATCACATCACATCGCATCACATCACATCACATCACATCATATTACATCACATCACATCATATTACATCACATCACATCGCATCACATCACATCACATCACATCACATCACATCACATCATATTACATCACATCACATCGCATCACATCGCATCACATTACATCACATCACATTACATTACATCACATCACATCACATTATATCACATCACATCAAATCACGTCACATTATATCACATCACATCAAATCACGTCACATTATATCCCATCACATCACATCACATTACATTATTACATTGCATCACATCATCTCACATCAAATCACATCACATCACACTATAATCACATCACATCACATTACATCACATTACATCACATTACATCGCATCACATCACATCACATCACATCGCATCACATTACATCACATCACATCACATCACATCACATTACATTACATTACATTATATCACATCACATCAAATCACATTACATTATATCACATCACATCAAATCACGTCACATTATATCCCATCACATCACATCACATTACATTATTACATTGCATCACATCATCTCACATCAAATCACATCACATCACACTATAATCACATAAAATCACATTAAATCACACCAAATCACATTGCTTTGCATTGCATTACATTTAATTACATTACTTTTTCATGAATTCTCACGATCAAAGTCTCAGTGATTTCCCTACGAAAACGAAGAAGGAATACGTGAGGAACTGTAATACATGGAAACTAAAGAACGAAAGAACTAAACTGGACAATGGTAAGGAATAGAAATATGTTGAGAACAGCCAGGATGGAGTGGTGGAGAGAGAGAGAGAGAGAGAGAGAGAGAGAGAGAGAGAGAGAGAGAGAGAGAGAGAGGGGGGGGGCAGCGGTAGGGATGGGGTAGGGGAAGGGAGGGGTGGTATCAAGGACCCAGAGGGGAGGGGAGGGGGTGGTGGAAGGCTGAGAAGGTAAGAACAATAAAGATTTGAAAGATGAAGACCTGGCTGAGCTCTAAGTTTCCCAGGGAGAAGATT
>JAWQFJ010027289.1:15000-45000 GCA_034096865.1 Theodoxus fluviatilis
TCCTTGACAATTTAAAACAAATGCCATTTCATGATGTCCTCAACTATTCTGACCCTGACATGGCCCTTCATTTCTGGTATGACCTATTTCTCCAAACTGTAGAAAGACATGCTCCTATGAAACAGAAGAGAGTCAAGCATTTAAAACTCCCACCTTGGCTTACCAACGAAATCATGCAGGCTATGAAAACGAGAGATAGACTTAAAAAAGACAATGATATCCCGGCTTACAAGAAGCAAAGAAACCGTATCAAGACTCTGGTTCGAAATGCAAAAAAAACTTATTTTCAAAGGCTAATTGAAAACGGCAATGACACATCAATGTTATGGCGCGGAATTAATACCTTCATACGAACTTCCAAAACAGTCTGCAACATACCTCCAACTATTAATACTGAACAATTCAACGAACACTTCACGACAATAGCTGATAAAATCCATGCAAAATCGACTAAACACACTCCCGGTCTATCAAGGGATATTGTTCAACGTATTGAGGATTTCTGTAATGAAAGACTTCCTCATGATGCTGCATTCCAAATTCCTACTGTCACCTCACATGAGGTGATGCAATACATCTTTCAACTTTCAAGCAAACGATCCACGGACCTTGATGGCATCAGTTCTCATTTACTAAAAATTTCGCTCCCCGCCATACTGCCTTCATTGACACACATTTATAACTTGTGTATAAGAAACAGTATCTTCCCGTCTCGTCTTCAGCAGGCCAAGGTCATTCCATTGCCTAAATCTAAGACTGCTTCAGTACCCGATGATTACCGTCCCATCTCAATTTTGCCTCTTATCTCCAAACCACTAGAAAGACACGTTCACAAACATCTTTTCTCGTATCTTGAGCAATTTGACTTATTATATCAATTGCAATCCGGCTTTCGCTCCCATCACTCCTGCCAAACTGCTTTATCCTTCCTGGTGAATGACTGGCTATCAGCCATAAACAACCGTGAACTGTCTGGTACCATTTTCTTGGACTTGAAAAAGGCATTTGACCTAGTTGACCACGAAATTCTCCTTGATAAACTCTCGATGTACTTGAAAAATCCAACATCAGTCTCCTTCTTCCGATCATACTTGACGCATAGAAGCCAATGTGTCTATGTCAACGGGTCGTATTCCTCGAGACGATTGGTAAAGTCAGGGGTTCCACAAGGCTCAATTTTAGGTCCATTGCTCTTTAGCTTGTATATCAATGATCTACCATTGAGTATATCAAATGAAAGTATCAAATGCACTATGTTTGCAGATGACACCATTATCAGCGTAAGTGACAGAAGCATAAATTCCATCCAATGCACCCTGAACGTTACCCTTGATGATTTACAAAAATGGTGTTCATCAAATAGAATGGTCATAAACCCCTCAAAAACCAAGTGCATGATCCTAACTACAAGACAAAAACGTCAACGACAATCCCTAACCATCAACCTTATGCTAGAAAATGAAATCATTGAGCAAGTTTCTGAACACAGAGTGCTAGGCATAATTGTTGATGAACAACTAACTTGGGAACAACATGTCAATTCCTTATGCAAAACTATTGCTAAGAACATTTTCCTTCTCTCCAAACTGAGGCATTTTGTCACCACCAATGCATGCATAATGTTTTTTCACGCACACATAAATTCCCATATTAATTTTGCATCTGTAGTATGGGATGGCTCTATGGCAGTGCACTTGAACAAGATTAAATCACTGT
Organism: Theodoxus fluviatilis; assembly: GCA_034096865.1. Taxonomy (NCBI): domain Eukaryota; kingdom Metazoa; phylum Mollusca; class Gastropoda; order Cycloneritida; family Neritidae; genus Theodoxus; species Theodoxus fluviatilis. The sequence goes on from JAWQFJ010027289.1 coordinate 16,717, forward strand.
ACAGACGAGCTGCCAAGGTTACCATTTCCGACTCAACATTGTCTACGGATGAAAAGATAAAAAATCTTGGCTTACTACCCTTCCAAAAACACCTCGTCCTCAATAAATGCATCCTTATGCACAAAATTGCTCATTCACAAGCACCAAAGTATCTTACTGATCTCTTCATTCGTCCCCAAACAAGCCATTCACTATCTCGCAACACTTTCATTCTACCACAACCTAGAATAGACATTTTCAAAGGCAGTATTACATATTCAGGTGTTATGATATGGAATACACTTCCATTGCACCTTAGGAACAATACTTCCTTGACGTCTTTTAAAGCATCCATACGTGATTATCTATTCAGATGATCTCACTTCTGTCGCCTGTACATATGACACGTATTGCTTGATCTTAAAGACTCACTGAGCTGACAGCTGTCAAAGACATATACTAAAATCTTTGTCATTGTTGATCATATTCTTCATATATCTTACCAACTGTTGTACATGGATTAGCTACTGTGTATTTTGTGTCTTAATTATCAATGTTTTCATTTCTTTATGAGCAAGGACAATTTGTAAGAAAGGCAGAAATGCCTAAAATTTCATCCTTGATAAATAAAGAATCAATCAATCAATCAATCTCTCTCTCTCAACTTTCCCATCCTCCCCCCCCAAAGGTCAGTGCTCCTCCTCCTACCCAACCCCACCCATTTTCACACTGTCCATAACCCCTTGGGCCGAGAAGTTTCCCTCTCGTAGCCACCTGCAGGCACAGATCTTAGTAACAATGGCTTAATAAATCAAGGCGCCGGGAATGGACTCTATTTCACGCCCTTTGTCTGAGAGCCAGCAGGCGAAGGTTCCTGGAGCTCTGGCTGCACGTGCGAAGTCTGCTAATGCCATGTGCCTACCTGACGGCAGGAGAGAAGCAGGATGTCATGGGAAGGAAGGAGGAAGGAAGGGAGGCCACATCTGTGATGCTGGAGTAGAGCTGAGCGCGTGTTCCTGACTAGAATGCGTTTAGATGTGTATGATGGGCCGTTTTGAAAGATTCTCATAGCATCTGGTATGAATGTCAATGCAACGAAGCACGCCGTTGGTGAATGGTTGACTTTGGCTGCGTGTCGAAGTGACCTGATCGTTCAGGCGGTGGTAGAAATTCGCTCGCATTGTCTTAGGGAGAAAGTATTAGTCAGCTCGTTATCTATTGACTGAGTGACTGCGCTGAAGACGACATTCTTGAGGAACATGCATCTGCAAGATTGTGGGGTGATTTCCCCCACCCGGCTTCGCTCCTACGGATAACACGTGTTGAAGCATATGTGCCTGTTCCAGCCTTCCTCACTCAGACCGTAATGTGTGGGATGCTGGATGAATTCTTAGGCGATTACACCGACTCCGTATGCAGGCATATGCATCGCTACAGCACGTATTTCCTTCATGTCTAACAGATGTTCTCTTCTTCAGTGGAATCAGCACGTGTATTTGTGCGGCGAGCATAGAGGAAGATTCGCATAGCGACTTAAATCTATGCTTCGAGTTTTTGTTCTGTATCAGCGACAACTTATCAATGATGTCATTCGCAGTAACTGACGTTTGGAGCCAAACATCACAGCTAAAACTACTTCAGTGTTTGATGATATAGCAAAAATTCAACGAGATTTGCGACGCAACCTACCATCGTGAAGCACCGTTCCGTTCCACCACAAGCTGGAAGAAGACGTGGTCTCTCTCTCTCTCTCTCTCTCTCTCTCTCTCTCTCACACACACACACACACACACACAAACACACACACACACACACACACACACACACACACACACACACACATCAGAAAAAGTATGTAATTATTGCAGCAGTGCTTCAGACATGAACAGTTGGAATCTCGCTGTATTGTGAATTCCGCGTAAGCTCATTTTACTGCGCAACGGGGGAAAAACTTAAAGAGGAAAAGAATTTCAAATGTCGCTCAGAATAAATGGCATATATTATTCTCTTTAATCAAGTTTCCTTAACAAGAATATACACTTAACGGCAAGACTAATCATCGGAAGCAACGGAAAACGGTTTCAATGCAACAGCAATATGATTAAAACCTCACCAGACCCTTTCAATATGAAACAACACCTTTCTCGGAGATAAGAGTCGTGACCTTTCCAAATGACGGAGGGGATTGCAATCTAAACACTAACAAAGCACACAGGGAAAAGAAACAGACCGCCACTTCTGGAGGGGATGGCGTGAGTCACTGGCATCATTAATGGGCAGTGGCGGAGCAGCCTTGCAGGTGGAGCGCCCCGCACATGGCAGTGTTTGGGACACAGGTCGCACCATTGTGGATCTGCGACTGCATTGTTTACGGAAGGGATGTTTTCCTTCCCAGAGCCCTAGCTCGCTCTCTCGCTCTCTCCCTCGCCCACAAGATGGCGGACGGAAGACGAGACGCAGCTGCCGCAACTCCGGTTGCCGCTTTCCTTGCCTGATCTGCCAGTGACCTTGTTTTGTCTCGGAAATTTGACCTTGCATTTATTTTCCTTTACGCCGGGTGTGCAGCTTGGGTGGACCTGCTGGGGCGGGCTCCGTGGTGTCGGAAGGCGCTTCACAGAGCTTGCAGGCTTCTGGTGTGGGAAAGGCTCTTGTTTACCGCATTCCTTCAGTCGGTTATAACTAGAGCGACTGAGGGCGATTGTACTGATGTTGCGTGACTCCTGTGCAAGAGCGTCAACGGCCTCTCACAGACGTCAAGATAAATGGCCCGAGAAGGCAGACAATGCTTCTAAGGAAAAGCGCGACGTTCTTTTCCAACCAGAGCGCAAGTGACAACCTGAAACAGCTGAAATGTAACGAAGCTTACCGCACCTTCGACGTTCATTCACTTGTTCTCACAAAAGGCGACCTACACCATTGTGAACGAGTGGGAAAATGCTGAGGAAGCGAATGCCGCCTCGGGAACAAGAACGACAGGAAAGAAAAAAAAAGAGGCGCGGTAGAAAGAACTAGGGAAGTTTTCCTTCATTCAGATCAGCGTCTTGCTGAGCGAAGTCAGGTGGTGTGTACCAACACGGAGACCTACCCCGAACATAGGTCTCAGAGGAAGCCATTACCACGGAAGGTTACAATAAGAAAACCTCTCCGCTCTAGTAGAACGGGCTTTCTTTATGACGCAGTCTTCCTGCCGCCTGGAGATAACCTTTGCAAGGGAAAGGTCACACCACTGAAAATAGGTTTTTGTGTAGCTATGGTAGCCGAGGAGCAAAGCTGAATTTTCCGAAAGAAAACTTGTAAACTGGCATTAAACTGCAAATCTCAGAGATGGCTTTCGTGGAAGTAACGCATTTTGTTGAAAGAGGCTTGGTCATATAGTTTTAGAAGGGAAAGTTCGTAAACTATCTCGAGAAGACTTTTTTCCGATTACATAACAAGCACTACAAGGCAACACGCAAGAAGTGTTTACATTGCATGTCGAGATTAAATGTTGTGCTCATTCACTTCCTGAAAACTTTTCAAACGTACTCTTGAAATGTTTTCTTTAACTCACGTAAAAATCAAAGCAGGTGTTGCATCTCTTTCCCTAAAACGCATCATGCTTCGGAGGACACATCTTTAATGGATAACTGTGGTGCCTTCTTGTTACACACTCAAACACTTAGAAAAAAAAACGTACTGTACATTTTTTGCATCATTGGACAACTGCACTGTCACATCATAACTCTCTCAAGCGAACCGTTCCTACCTCTCCCCTTCCCTCCTCCCAAAGACAAACCTGTTTGCTCTGTATGTGAGCGAGAACGCAAGCGCAATAATCAAACTGGTTTGTAACTACAGAAGCAAACATATCATATGGCTGCAATCACGAGAAACGCGTCAGCTGAATGGCACGACAAACGTAGATTTTATCCTCAATGGTTTTTCCTGAACTCTGTAAAATTTCCTCCTTTGCCTCTCCCTCAAGAGGAAACAAAATCACAGTAACGGTCGTTGTACAGGAGCTTAACGTGTTGATCTCGATGTGGCTAGCGATAAAACGCTTGCTACAGTCGCTTGCAACATCGGTAGGACAGCTTGTATACCTTTTGACGGCACCTTGCCTCGCGCAGTGGTGAGTATAACTGTAAACACCTTCCTGCTCTGTGCATAGCTTTATCAGCCTCGCCAGACCGTACTTGCTCATCGTAGGTGCCTCAAAGATATTCCAAGTAGGTGTTCGAAGAGCCGCATCAGTGAAACGCGCAGCGATTGGAAGATATTTTTAATGACGCCAGCGACTATACGCAAAATAGAACAGTTTCTATTCCACTCCATCCCCGGCTGTACAGCCTGGCAGCATCGCACTCTACGCGCATGGGAAGGGAGGAACATGTACATGAAACATTGCGTGGGGAGCGTCAGTGTGGAACGCGTGCAATCGCCTCCTGTACAACGGATTGAGCGCTAACTCAAACGAGCTAAATTAAAACTGCATCAGAATATTCACAGCTTAAAATCAACAGCAAAGGAAATTGCTGCGTTCGATGACTTCACTGTGCGTACTGCATTGAAAGACGCGTTGGTCTTGCTTTAAGATACTGTAATAGTTTGATGAGCCTGGTGGCTTTGCACAGTGAAGACAACATCGCTTTTATAACTATCTAGTAAAGAACAAAAAGGACTTTCTGCTTCAACCGCGGAGGCCGCAACTATTGAATTCCGGGGCGTCGGGTCGAGTAGTTTGCCTGGAAATACTGTTTTTGGGGTATTCGTTCTCTCTCACCGGATGCGGTTTTTTTAAAGAGTGAACAACGGATTAAATAAACGACACTTCCTGTAGGTTATACTGAGCTTTAAGTAGAAAAATCCTTTTGTCTAACACAATAATTTGTAACATACACTACGCGTGTGATATACCTCGACGCGGCATGCGAAATGTGTTTGCACGCAGAAACATGAACGCATACAAACATACATACGTTCGCGTCCGCACGTTGCACGCGTACAAGTGCTAATACATGATCATACACGCGCATATACATCTCACACACAAACGAACACATGCACAGGCACATTCATGAGCACACATGCACGTGCGCACATGCACGTAACATACACGTGAACAAGCGCACCAATCACACACCCTCGCAGGCAGCACACAAACAGACACACACATAGAGGCCACGCGCACACACACACACACATATACACACATACAAAGCACATGCGCTCACGCATGCACTTGCTCGTGCACAGAGTGTATAGGGGAAGACGGGATGAGGAAAAGGAAAGAAAGAAGAAGAAACGGATTGAAGTTTTAAAAGATGGAGAACACTTCCCGCTGAAATTCATTTGAAATTTCCTCCTTCACCAACCCCACCCCACACCCATCCTCTCATTCATAAAACTTCGGTAATCACGCGTGTTGAGACAAGCATGAGAGACGAGGCCACTCCAGACACTCGCGCTCTCGAGCAAACGGCTTTTTTGACTTCGTGACAGTAGTTCGTGTTTCTTCATGCCTGACTCGCAATGCAAAACGGTTGACTCTCCTCAAACAGACTGCAGTTTTCTTGCTACCCGACTCCCCCCGCAACCCCGGCCTCCCCCCTACCCCCGCCCCTTTCCCCCTCCCTCTCCACAGCCACCTCCCTAAGCCCTGCACTAATTGTGTTCGGTTCAAACCTGTTTTGCATGCATCCTGCATTTCCACACACCCTGTATTCTTCCTCACCGCCCACCCGAAACTTGCCAACCTCACCTTCGACTCTTGATTTCGTGGACTTATTTTTAGCTCATCCGGCCCATTGACGATTTCCTGTCACATGACTCGAGTGGGCCCCTAACGGGAATTTCCCGTCAATTCTACCCGTTACACGGGACGTTGTCCATTTAAATGATACCGCCAAAACATAAGGCTCATCTCTTCTTCAATGAATTATTAAAAAAAAAGTTTTTATGTGTTTACCGGAAGAGAGTGCTTGAACAAGTGTTATTCTTAGCACATCGCTTAATCCTCGTTGTTTTTTTCGCGCAGAAACGAGTCTTCGACACGATTTTGTTATTGCACCATGAGATAACTGGTCGTTTGGAAAGTGGCTTCCAGATACAATGCTTTTCGAAGACGGCGAACAATTTGAAACTGACTTGGCATGTTAGTTCAGTCATATCGCCCGTGGGCGGAAGTGTTTATCATTTCACTCAGTGGTGTGATTCGCAGGTGACCTGTCAGGATGGCAGGTTATTGGCTATTAATTGTCGTTGTAGGGAATGATGCACAATGCTCGAACTCAAAAGGAGAATTAAAAGGTATTATTATCATAACACTCTGCCCAATTCAGATCTTGATTAAATCATACTCTTAGCTACACAACCACAATGCGCGCGCGCGCGCGTTTATATGTACATGTGTGTGTGTGTGTGTGTGTTTGTACGTGTGTGTGTGCTTGTACGTGTGTGTGTGAGTGTTTGTGTGTGTGTGAGTGTTTGTGTGTGTGAGTGTGCGTGTGTGTGTGTGTGTGTGTGCGTGTGTGTGTGTGTGTGAGTGTGTGTGTGTGTGTGTGCGTGTGTATGTGCGTATAAATGAGTGTGTGTGTGTGTGTGTGTGTGCGTGCTTGCGTACGTGCGTGCGTGCGTGTGTATGTGCGCGCGTGTGGGTTTTCAACATCTGAATTCGACGTGCTCTCGTAACTGATGATACTGCGATTTCCAGACATCAGCGCCTGAATTCTCTTCAAAGGCTGTGTCAGACGTATGTTGCATCCGTGGCGTCTGTTGGCTTTGCTTACGGATTATTATGAGAAGTGTTGGGCGTGACTCCCCCTTCAAGGCCTGTTTCTCCTGTCACTATGACAGCACACTCAGTTTAGACCAAGATCAGGGACGCATTGCTTAGCCTACTTAGTTGGCTAATAATAGGCTGGTGTCAACATGTGTCAAACATTTTACTTCCTTTCCATCTGCTTTCATCATGTTGACACATGTTGACACCGGCCTATTCCTCGCAAGTTCTTGCAAGGTTCCTAGCATAAGCAACGCGTCCCATCTCAATGTGATGACGTAACACAGGACAGAAACTTCGGTTCTGCATGGGGTCTGCATGTCCTGACTGATGACCAGGCTCTCTCTCTCTCTCTCTCTCTCTCTCTCTCTCTCTCTCTCTCTCTCTCTCTCTCTCTCTCTCTCTCTCTCTCTCTCTCTCTCTCTCTCGCTCACTCTCTCTCTCTCTCTCTCTCTCTCTCTCTCTCTCTCTCCCTCCCTCCCTCCCTCCCTCCCTCCCTCCCTCCCTCCCTCCCTCCCTCCCTCCCTCCCTCCCTCCCTCCCTCCCTTTGTCTCTCCCTCCCTCCCTTTAACTCGTGTTCTTCCTTGTCGGTCTACTGCAAGTCCTCCTCCTCCTCCTCCTCCTCCTCCTCCTCCTCCTCCTCCTCCTCCTCCTCCTCCTCCTCCTCCTCCTCCTTCTTCTTCTTCTTCTCCTCCTCCTCCTCCTCCTCCTCCTCCTCCTCCTCCTCCTCCTCCTCCTCCTCCTCCTCCTCCTCCTCCCCCTCCTCCTCCTCCTCCTCCTCCTCCTCCTCCCCCTCCTCCTCCTCCTTCTCCTCCTCCTCCTCCTGATGCTACTAGTCTGCCACACATGCAAATGCTACCGTATCTGCATCTCTTATTGCTCCTGCTCCATCTCCTATAAATATAGGATATTTAATTTCCCTAACCCATGTTTCATTTCTTTGTCATTGACTGAAATATGGAATTTAGAATGCATATCTCACAACACATTCGCATCCACTAAACACAATGGTCAACAGAGTTCTCTTTCATGCAAATCCTTAATGTCTGAATCTGTAGCAAACCATTAAGACTTCAAGATTCTTTAGAGATGATGATACATGATAACTGCAGGAATCATATTTGTACAAAGCGTTCGGGACCTCGCTCTCTTCCAATAATCCAATATGTTGTGACAACAAAGAAACCATTCTGTGTTCTTTCGTAGATGCTGTTGCAATAATCAAATAAAAGATTCCCCCCATTTAGCTTATGTACATGACTGGACCGTAGTCGCATTTCTTTAGTCTTCTGCACAGAGCATCGGGCATTGGAGAGATGTTGTGGGCGAATGTCGGCGCGACACTGCAGCATGTTTGGAAAATCTTTCCTCCTCCTTCTTTTTTAATCTTTTTTTTTCTTTTTTTTTTTGCCGGCGCTCGCCCCCACTCCTTTCTGCGGGGAGTAAACAGGAAGGGATGGGTGCCGTCTCCAGGCGCCCGGGCTATTACTATTTACCCACTGGGTCGGCCACCAACGCACAGTGTCGGCGCAGCAAACAGGCGCAGACACCCGCGCCGGTTGAGGAGGCAAAAAAACACCAGCAGAGGAGGGCGAGGAGGGCGAGGAGGGGCGAGGGAGAACTCTCTCTCATGCAGGAAGACCTCTCATCCTTGACCCCTCTGGGGCGGCCGTGCCCTTGTGCAAAGTTCAGGGTCGACTTCAAGCCGGCTCGCCAGAAGGGCGCAATGTTGTTGCGCGTTTTGGACCTGGCGTTGAATGTCGCGGTGACCCCGACAGGTTCCGTCCTCTCATCCCCAGCACAACCCTCCCACCCCCAGCATAACCCTCCCACCCCCAGCAGAACCCTCCCACCCCCAGCACAACCCTCCCACCCCCAGCACAACCCTCCCACCCCCAGCACAACCCTCCCACCCCCAGCACAACCCTCCAACCCCCAGCACAACCCTCCAACCCCCAGCACTACCCTCCCACGGGCTTCTTGTCCTGACCCACTGGAATGTCGCAACTTCTGTCTTGTCAACTCGGCAGTCAGGGTATCGAGAATTCGAACAGTAAGGAAAAGGAGAGATACATAAAGTACATGAGCGTGCCATTGGAAACGAGGGATGGCAGCGATGTTGCTCGCGTCTTGTTGTGAAGAGGTACTCTCGTTCGGTGTCACACGGGCGATCAGTTTTTGTAGGTTAAGCATGGCCATTGATTGTAAAATCACCAGAGCTGGTTGGAGTAAGAATGAGTCTATGCTCGAGTTCTGTATCTAAAAGTCTTTTACAAATAGCGTATGGAGCTAGACACAGTGGGTGAGAGGCGGTTCTCTAACAAGCACTTCCAACGCCTCACACACGATGCACTCGCGGGGCCAGGGGCGCGTTTCCTTTTAAAAGGTGTTTCAAAAAGTTCAGAGATGAGCGCTCACAGTGAGCGCTTCCAAAGAGCAGAGATTTCCTCTTAATGGAACCTGTTCATGCAGGCGCTCGTCGTGAGCACTTATCTCTGAACATTAAAAAAAAACACAATCGAAACGAAGCGCGCCTCTGGTCGCGCGAGAGGATCGAGTGTGATGCGTTAGAAGTGCTTCTGAGAAATCCACCCTGTGTCTTACCCCCAACCTACACGTAACGATGGAGTGTGTCATAAGACCAGAGCGTGTGTTGCTCGTGGATATTCACGGTGTGTTCTTTTAGTGAATGTACGTGCAAGTTAGATCATTTTATAATATAACTAAATGTAAATATCAAAGACAACGAGGAGAATATAAGGGTAAACAAGCTGCAAATTATACCTACTCCTGACATGCTGTGCGCAACATGTACATCGTGGGTCACATTCCCATCGGCAAAGATTCGAGTTATTGCTCATTCCTGTCTTTCATTTCATTATTTTCCTTTTTCCATTTTAGAATATAGACAGAATCTGCTTCTCGGACTTCTGTAATTCAAAAGGTCGCTTTTGAAATAGAAAAGGTACTTTTTGAAATGCACGTCAAGGAACACATTGATCAACGATCTAGGAAGTAAACTTTAGAATGGTTTGAATCCCCATCGAATGTGATGCGACGCTATTGCGACATACGGCCTGGCCTGAGCCGCTCGATGCTTCCCAACCAGCTGGAACCACTGGCTGTGGGCTTTCAGGGCCTGCTCCAGTAGCTCCGCCAGGGGTGGTCCCAAACAGCCAAAGAGGCTACTTAGGGGGATCATGTCATTCACATCTAACTATGCACTCAAACCGCCCTGAAAACCGAGCCAGTATATGAAACTGTTTTGTATTTTACCGTGTTGCAATATCACAGAGAAGGTGGGATCAAGAAGACAAGGAACGCCTGACCAGTCAAGGTCTCTTGATGAACGAGCTGCACGGACTGTCAGACAGTCATAGATGCGATGATGGCGGTGGGGAAGGCAAGCAAGATGGAAGGAGAATATCGTGACCCTGATTCCGTGTACTTCCTCCCTGCTGCCACAACCTTCGCGAACGTCATCCCACAGTTCACGCACAGAGAACATCCATCAGTTTTTTAGTTTTCACGGGTAAATGCGCTCGTTTCCTATGTTTTGTGTAATTCGTCTCTTTCACCATATATACTGATATACTTTAGAATCAGTATTCAAGTGAAGATACACGTGAGTGGCTGCTATTTTCTCTTATTGAGTGCAATGTTGACTTTTCTTCATCAAAGGAAACTTTTTTGTTCTTGTACATGCATGATGTACACATACTTTTCAAACATAAAATGTATACAGGGTGTTTTGCTTTTGTTTTGCCTTTAATGTCAAGCAGTGTATTCCTGGTAACACAATATCCTGGAAATTCATAAAAGCAGTCTAGAAAAAAAAACTTCAGTCGCTTACAGAGGAACGTACATGCAGAAGCATAATTATGCAGAAGATGAATGCGGAATATATAATGTCCATTCCTCTCCATATGCCTGTGTCCCTGTCTGTGTGTGAGTGTGTTTGTGTATCTGCATGTGTGCATGCGTGCGTGCGTGCGTGTGTGTGTGTGTGTGTATATGTGTGTGTGTGTGTGTGTGCATCTGTCTGTGTTTCTTTGATTGTGGGCGTGTTTGTGACTCTGTTTCTCTCTCTCCCTCTCTCTCTCTCTCTCTCTCTCTCTCTCTCTCTCTCTCTCACTCATTAGTGGGAGGAAATGGCGCCAAGGGTTACAACCTTACCCCCTGGACAGTTGCGGCTGATGACGGTCTCAGGCATCTGTTCCGAGCCCATATAGCACGGCTGGTTGCCTTGCACGTGTCTGCAGGGAGAAAGCGTGCCTGCAGGAGACGATGTTGTGACTGGCTGAGAAAGCAGTGACAGGAAAATTGTTACTCTGGAACCTGCCCCCCATGTCTGGAAACCGCTCAACCCGAGCACGGCCGATGACAAAATTGGACAGTGGGAACGGGCTTGCGGTTTTGCGACCACGCGCCCGTCATTATGAGATGAATTGCAGGCAAGCGTGCTACAGGATTTCACCTGGCAGTTGCTTCCCTGGACAATTCCACCATTGGCACTGCTGTGTTGAAAGGGATTTGTTTAGCAAACAGACGGTAATTCTCTCCACCATGCAGTGAAACGCTGGTGAACGCTCCTCCGTACTGTGGGGCACAATGTGACATAACCACTCGCACGTGGAACAGCGGAAGCTATTCCGCTAAACGTTGCCTACGACAGCAAAGTCACGGACGCTTGAGAAAACGTTCCGTCATTAAAGATGGCGTCCCACGTGGCGTCACGTGGTTAATTGGCAGCACGTGCTGCAATCAGCGAGGCTAGGTAAACATGGCGGCCTGCAGAAAGCGTTAGCGCCAGGATGGATCTCTCTCTCTCTCTCTCTCTCTCTCTCTGTATTTCTCTCTCTCTCTTCATCTATCTGTGTGTATTTCTCACTCTCTCTGTTTTGTCTCTATTTCTCTCTTTCTCCGTCTCTCTGTATATATCTCTCTCCATCTCTCTGTGGGTATCTCTCTTTCTCTGTCATCTCTATCTCTGTTTCTCTTTGTCTCTCTCTGTCTCTCTCTATCTTTGTCTCTCTCTGTCTCTGTCTTTCTGTCTGTCTGTCTGTCTGTCTGTCTCTCTCTCTCTCTCTCTCCCCGCCCCTTTCTCTCTCTCTCTCTCTCTCTGTCTCTCCTTTCACGCTCTCGCCCACTTTTCTCATTCTCTCTCTCTCTCTCTCTCTAGTTTTCATACAAATTGCTTCTCAAGTCACTTAATGATGGCTAGGAAGGGTAGATATGTGCTATAACCAGTTGCAGCATTTCGCTCTATATTCTTCCTTGTACTGCAAATATAATAATCCTTGGATGTGATGGTTCGGTATTATGCTAAATAATATGCTTTCTAATGCACATGCTATTACCATAGAGTGCAAAAGGGTCAGTATTCCTTCTCGAATGCATGATGGCAGACCAGCGCACACGTGTCCCCCATCCACTCCATTATGCCACCCTGGTTGAAGCACGCCTGCCATCGTCCCATCAAATCTTGGCAGAGGGAGAAAGTCCTGCCAGAACAACGCGTTCTCATTATCGCGTCCCCATAGCACCGAGCAGCTCCCGGCTCCTGTGTGTCCTTGTCTTTGAGAGCCGAGACAGGGGTGCTCTTAGAGTCCCACCTGAACTAGGTTTGTACCTGTCCCCCATGTGTTCCCCTGACACGTGACAAGAACACAGGTGCCCCTACCCCCGCTGACACTAAGGAGGTCAATTACACGACCCCAACCCTTTCACTTGACCCTCTCACCCGTGTCGCGGTGTGTCCAACGTGCAAAAACAACCAAGCGCAGGTTTATCCGCTGGAGGAGGCGGACGAAAAAAACTACGATGACAATGACGAGTACCGTTGTATCTATCATGATCAATTTCTTTTTCCATTTGCAAAGAATGTGTTCATCTAAAGGATGCAGGAGTACCAATTCAGAAAAAGTGCACAAGGAGAAGGAGGAGAATGAGGAGGAGGAGGAGGAGGAGGAGGAGGAGGAGGAGGAGGAGGAGGAGGAGGAGGAGGAGGAGGAGGAGGTAGAAAAGGAGAAGGAGGAAAAGGAGGACAAGGAGGAGGAGGAGGAGGAGGACGAGGAGGAGGAGGAGGAGGAGGGGGAGGAAGAGGAGGAGGAGAAGGAGGAGGAGGAGGAGGAGGAGGAGGAGGAGGAGGAGGAGGAGGAGGAGGAGGAGGAGGAGGAGGAGGAGGAGGTAGAAAAGGAGAAGGAGGAAAAGGAGGACAAGGAGGAGGAGGAGGAGGAGGAGGAGGAGGAGGAGGAGGAGGTAGAAAAGGAGAAGGAGGAAAAGGAGGACAAGGAGGAGGAGGAAAAGGAGGACAAGGACGAGGAGGAGGAGGAGGGGGAGGAAGAGGAGGAGGAGAAGGAGGAGGAGGAGGAGGAGGAGGAGGAGGAGGAGGAGGAGGAGGAGGAGGAGGAGGAGGAGGAGGAGGAGGAGGAGGAGGAGGAGGAGGAGGAAGAAAAGGAGAAGGAGGAGAAGGAGGAGGAGGAGGAAGAGGAGGAGGAGGAGGACGACGACGATGGCGACGGCGACGACGAGCAGGAGAAGCACCAGCAACACCAGCAGTCGTGAAAACAAACGATGAGAGTATGTTTGTTGCACATAAGATACTCATAGAATAAAGTAGCTGCCCTTTCGTCAGTCTGTCGGTCGGTCTGTCAGTGTTTGCTGTCCAGGCCAGGGTAACGGAGGCCCTTTTTCCGAATCTATTGCATCCTGAATGGCAAATCATAGCGTGCGGAAAATTTTCGTTTTTATCAGCCTGATGCTAGTCATTATGCAAAGTGCTGAATAACAGCGAAACCACTGAAGAGTGAACTATATGATAACACTGCAATTGAGTCCTTCAATTGTCACTTGTTAATGACTCCTTACATACACGACCTACAAAACAATCAAATGCTAATACTCGCACCCATTCGTAGAGGGTGGAAGTCGGGCAAATCATACCCGGGGTTAACACTGCATTGATGAGGCTTGAACACCCCACCCTAAAGAGGCGTCAACAGGCTTTGAAAAGGATGCAGAGCAAAGGTCAGAGAGGTGAGAGCGTAGGGGAGGGTGTCATCGAGTGTCACTGAGCAGTCAAAACCACAATGCTCTGCTAATGGTGACGTTGTCAAGACTCAAATAGCACGGGGCAAAGGGCTTATCAACCTGTTGTTTTGTCGTCAACGACTCCATTCTCGCCAAAAAATCCTCAGTCAGAACCTTCTGATGAACCAGAGACTATATATTATATATAAATGGACTGCTGTCTGTGCGAAACGCGTCTGCTAGTGCCGTCTCGCGCAGAAAACCAGCGCTGATGCACTGCTCTCTTCCGGTATAAGGCTGGGCAGAGACTATACCGTCCGCACAGCAATAGAATGTAATGCGTATTTCTTGTGCTGTGCTTTATCATCTCTAGCTGAATTCAGTTGTGCAAAAACATGATGTAATTTGCGGATTGTAGAGTCAGAGGTTGAAGTTGGACTGACAATTCGTTGATTGTGAAGTGTGTTCTTTGACGTAGCGTCTGCTTAAAAGCACAGTGGAACCATTCCAGCTATATCCAGCGTCTGTGGGATTCAGAAGGTTTTGACACAACATGCCAGGAAATAACTGTGCAAATTGTTGGTTGTGGAGCCTACACAGGCCGAAATAGAGGGCTGTCCACATAATAAATAAACACAACGATCCTGAATGAGAGCGAGCGCGAGGAGTAGTTCCTCCCTTGCGAGTCATCGCGTTAGCGCCAGTAGTGTATGCGCGCGAGAGAGAGAGCAGACGACGTGTTCTCTGGCTGCTATGCCGCTATGTAGAAGACAAGTGGAGTGCAATGGTGCTCAGCATTTCACATACGTTTAAGAAACGTTTAGCAGCAGTGCCTCTGACTTGCAACACCATCCTGCTTATTAAAAAAATATTTTCTGATTGATAACATCATTGCCAACTGACTTCATGAAGCGTCCACTCGCTCTTTGTCTTTGTGTATTATCTCGGTCATAAATGTTACACTCATCTACACTGTCCGAGCTAATGTAGCTATATGTAGCTATAGATTGACAGTTATGTATAATATACTATTTCAATGTTCATTCTTTCTTTTCAACTACTTATTTTCAGTAAATGCTGCGTTCTTACCTCAAGTATCTCCTCGATTAGCTGCTCCATTCAGAGATACTATAGTAACAACATCGGGAACCGGAAATGATCGTTGCTGGAGGGAAGGCGGAGCTGTGCAGACAGCACTTCGACTATATTTAGACTATACACTGAGAGGTCAAGTCAGCAGTCCATTATATATAGTGTCTCTGGATGAACCTTCACCAAGACAATGGTTGAACGGAGAACAGGGACGCCATCATTGAGGCAGAGTTCTAAACGTTGGGGTCGGAGTCATCGTTTCAGCAGGTGCAGAGTGCCACTGAATTTTGATTTGTTCTGGAAAGAAAACATGCATCATCCCAGTCAGAAGTGGCACATCATTCCTGCGTTTACTGTGTTGATGACTTGAGGGTAATGGATTGTTTCTGCATGACACCAATGGTTTGTTGACCCTGACAACCTTTGCCTTGTTCTGAGATGCCAATGGTTTAAAGATCGATGATGCACTCTTAGGCATATGAAAGACGCTGTTTACAGCAAGGGTTAGAGTTCACACCATGGTGTGATACTCAGAACCCAAACCACGCATTCTTGTGTGTTTTTCATCTGGAATGAATCCTTGAGATGCAAGGCATCTGTCACTGAATGCACAAAGTCAGGGTGATTTATCAAGACTCCGATAGATATCTGTGTCTGTGTCTGTCTGGCACTGGTCCGGGGTCCATCTGATGACTTTAGGATTCTTCACTCTATCTCGGTCATCTGTTCCACACGTGTCTGCAATCAACCAAGCATCAGGCCGGGCATGAAGACACTCTTGAGATGACTCCACCGCATCCCTCTAGCCACATGAAAGCTGCCGTTCCTTGGAGGTTGGAATTGAGTGTGGCACATCTCTTCCCCGCTCCTGTCTTCCTCTTCAGGATCCAGTCTCTCCTGGTCAGGCGGTCAGCAGGTAGCCGGTGTCCAGGGGAGAGAAAGGACAGTGGAATTCCGTTCTCAGATGTCTTATTGGCCGACCCCAGGAAACGCCTTTGGGCGTCTCCTCTTGACAAATGCCACTAATCACTGCTGTGGCTGACCGCTGATGTAGTCGTCAGCGAGCCTTGTGAAGCTAATTGTTCCTGAAGGAGACTGATTACTTCATACGGGACCCAGACTGTCAGAGAGAGACGGTCAGAGAGAGAGAGAGAGAGAGAGAGAGAGAGAGAGAGACGGTCAGAGAGAGAGAGAGAGAGAGAGAGAGAGAGAGAGAGAGAGAGACGGTCAGAGAGAGAGAGAGAGAGAGAGAGAGAGAGAGAGAGAGAGGGACGGTCAGAGAGAGAGACGGTCAGAGAGAAAGACGGTCAGAGAGAGAGAGAGACGGTCAGAGAGATAGAGAGAGAGAGAGAGGGTCAGAGAGAGAGAGAGACGGTCAGAGAGAGAGAGAGAGACGGTCAGAGAGAGAGAGACGGTCGCACAGAGAGAGAGAGGCGGTCAGAGAGAGAGAGTGGGGGGAGAGAGAGAGATGGTCGCACAGAGAGAGAGAGACGGTCACAGAAAGAGAGAGAGAGAGACGGTCAGAGAGAGAGAGAGAGAGAGAGAGAGAGAGAGAGAGAGAGAGAGAGAGAGAGACAGAGAGAGAGAGAGAGAGAGAGAGAGAGAGAGAGAACGAACGAACGAAACTTTATTTTACTTCTTACATTCAGCCCTTGAGGCAAATAATTCAAATGTGGTAAGAGAGAGAGAGAGAGAGAGAGAGAGAGAGAGAGAGAGAGAGAGAGACAGACAGACAGACAGACAGACAGAGAGAGACAGAGAGAGAGAGAGAGAGAGAGAGGGGGGGGGGAGCTGGAGAAAGGGGGAGGAAGGGAAGAGAGAATGAGAGTAAGAGGGTTGGTGGGTTGGGGAGAGAGAGTGGGGGAGAGGGAGAGAGGGAGGAGGGAGAGAGAGAGAGAGAGAGAGAGAGAGAGAGAGAGAGGGAGAGAAAGAGAGAGAGAGAGAGAGAGAGAGAGAGAGTCAGTATAATTATCGCAAGAATTATACATGTACAATTTCTTAAACATACTAAAAATGGGTAGATAGTGTACCAGAGAAGCAAAATTTAAATATGGAACTTGAATCAACTACAATGACTTTTACATAAAAAACAATTTTCTAAACATCCAAATGTTAAAAACAAATACATGTAGGCCAAAGCCTCTTGGTGTACACTCCCTCCCCTACTCCCCCACCCCCAATCAGCCGGAACCCCTCGATAGTTCAGCAGGGGTGGCCTGAAGTAAGCATTATGTGAGGGATGGACAATATACACAAATACACACAGCCGTTCCACTGTCTAGACGCCAGAGTAAAGCGTGGAGAGAGAGAGAGAGAGAGAGAGAGAGAGAGAGAGAGAGAGAGAGGTGCCAATAATTGCTGGGGATGGGCAGTTCTGCTTCAGGAAGTCAGTAGTCAGTCAGTCACGTGCTGGCAGCGTCTCCTCCTGCCTCAAGCGTGTGGCACATCGCTTGACAGGATGATTGTGCTCATCAGGCACACTATTCTCAAGATCGCACAGCACTGATGCACGCAGACTTGACCAGCGCCACCTGCTGCTCAGGGCTAGAGCGTGTAGTTTTGCATCTGTGGGGCACAGATTTTGTTTCAGAGCAAGATGCTGAGCACAAAACTTGTTGCAGCTCTTTAATTGTCCATAATCATGTAGGCCTACTGTCAACTTCATCCAACCTGGTAAAATGTACGACGATACATTAGGAGATAATCATTTCAAGATTTCTTTTTAGCACTTATAGTAAGAAACACTATTGATTCTAAATCGGGTGTATTGTTGTTTTAGTGTGTTTGAGAGAAGACTATAATTTCCCACTGTTTTCTGTTGAAAATATAAGTTGCTTGCTTGTACGTGTGGATGGGGATGGGGGTTGAGGGTGGGAGTGGGGGTTGCATCTATGGTCTCGTTGTATTCTTTTACTCCTCTCCCCCCCCAAAAAAAAAAAAACAAACCAACAACAAAAAACTGCATGATCCAGACGCGAATACCGGTACATAAATTCTCTCTCTCTAAACCTCTAAGATAATCTCGTTTTCATTGTTATGTCTTCGCTCACATCATAAACATGTCAGCTTTTTTCATTTTTTCATTTCTAATTTCTTGATTTGTGCTTCAGTGCAGTTCACCGCCACCAGACGTGGAGTCTCTGCCTTATCAGTGGGAGATAGTCTTCCGTGCACGCGCTGATAGCAGGCAGGTTTACTGTGCACCAAGCATGGCACCAAGGAAGCAGCTCCGGATATCTGACTGCGCGCGCACCTGCTCCAAGGAGTTCTTGCAGACGGAAACGGCGCCATTGAAATCTTTATTTGGTCTCCAAAACCTGCCGCTGCTGAGTGCTGCGGAAGCCACGAAGTAGCGGCAGGTATTTTTTGCAGCTAACGCTGAATTAAACCGAAGCCAAGTCAATGAACGTCGACAGCAAAGGTGTGTGAGTGCGTCTATGGCATGGTGTTTTTTTTTAAAGATATATTTAGAAATCAACTTAGAACTAATTAGCCATCGTTGAGTGCTGTCAATGTTAACTCAGTCGCAGCATGGTGACCGACTAAGCTGAGTCGTCGAATGTCTCTACAAGGTTCGCGTCGGAGTCTGATCAATTCTTTGGTTCATCAATCCTTACTTATTTCGAATCCCCTCTTTCCTCTCATACTGCGTGGGACGAAGTTTTTGCTGTGTTACCACTTCAGTTTGAAAAAATGGACTTGTCAGAGCTGGATATCCCGAAAAACCATTAGGGGCAGCTGTACATGACTATAAAGTTGCACCAAGAGTTATCAGTGTGAGTCGTCATCTGTGACTCGTTCAAGATACCGAGCGCTCGATGAGCCATATCTGTCACTGTTGAACGATCCCGCTTGATCGAGCGCTAACAAAGATGGCTTCCGCGATGCATTCTCATCGTCGCGGAGTGTCTGCGAGCCATGTGGGCGCTCCTCAACATACTGAGCGAACCACCAGCAGCAGCGGTCAGGTCGTTCCGGGAAAAAGCTGAGAAGATAAAATTATTATATTATGCTGCAGCTGCGCATGAAGGCTCGGCATCGCTCGAGAAGAAATTTATGTCGAAATGACAGTGCTGACTCAAAGCTTTGGCAAACATTTCTGCAATCTACATCAAGGGAGGTAACATAACAAACTAAGAGCTAATGTAGGATATAGAGTTGCCTCCATCGAAAAGTTTGAGGGTTTTTTTTTCCTCTCCAGCAAAACTCTTGCTTAAATCTTGCAATGCAATTATTTCGGAGTGGTTCTTCTTTCAGAAAAGAAAATAATTACATCCGCCTACCGTCTTATAAATTATCGAACAGCTAGGTTGTTCATGGCACGTCGAAACGTCTGCCAATGCGCTAATCTTTGTTGGGGATGGATGGATGAATGGAGTTCCAGGGCCTATCAGCCTTGTACGCTATATAAGGCCTCAACGTCAATAAACACCCCATTCCGTGAACCCGAGTCAGTATTGACTCTGGCACAGTTCGCAATGAATGCGAAATAGACTTCCCCCTTCGCATTACAGCATTGCGCCAAAAATACTTCGTTCTGTTACTATTTTTTTCTCCACCTTTTGCATAAATCATTCAGATGTCAAAACTTGTTTCCATTTCAACACAAACATTTTATTTTATCGAATAAACGCTTGTTTATTGCCTCAACAAGTGTAAGTTAAGAGTTTTGTGCGAAATAGTCTTAGAATACTTTAACGACGTGTGTCAGGGAGCAGATCGGCTATCTCACAAGCCTCTCGGGTGACCTCCATTTGCATATTTCGGACGAAAACCGACCATCACGTGATCTGGGCTAGAGACACTTTCGCCGGTAGGCGAAGTCTCTAGTGAACTAGAATGTAAACACCCATTTTTATTAAGGTATGGATGGATGCATGGATGGATGGATGGATGGATGGATGGATGGATGGATGGATGGATGGATGGATGGATGGATGGATGGATGGATGGATGGATGAATGGATGGATTGATGGATTGATGGATGGATGGATGGATGGATGGAGTTTTACGGCCTATCAGCATTTAGACTATACAAGGCCAAGCAAGAAAATCACTAGAAGAGTTCCAAGTAAGGGCAACTCGTCACTATTTATTCACCTCTTTCAAATCGTGTAGGGAGACACGGTGGGTCAATGCTTTTAACCCCCAACCCACAGGGGCACTTTGTTGAGGATTTCCTTCCATTCTCCAAAAGCAGTCACTTTGTATGTTCACATCTACAGCAACACCACGGCGGGCTATCGGGCGCACGATGTCGCTACGCATAGCACTTTCGTTCGAGTCGAACGCTCCAAACGCTATCGAGCGCTAGGAATATTGAACGGCCCACAAGCCTCCCTTGACGACTATCGTCATTTGCATATTGCACTCGATGACTTGAGCCGCATGGATGGATGGAGAAGTACGTGTTGCACGAGAATGGAACATAAAGTACGTGCTGCACGAGAATGGAACATAAAGTACGTGTTGCACGAGAATGGAACATTAATGCGGCTTTTTTGTGCTTGCAAGGGCATTGGCGTGTGGAGTTTGCCAAGAAGAAACAAAACAAAAAAGAGGGAAAAGCAGCAGTAATAGCAGAAAAAGCAGCGCTAGCAGAACTAGGTCGAGTAACAGAAGCTGTATGCACAGAAAAAGACAAGAAGGACGAGAGGAAAGGTGATGAGAGAGAGAGAGAGAGAGAGAGAGAGAGAGAGAGAGAGAGAGAGAGAGAGAGGTTGTTGAGGGCAAATATGCAATGGAAAGAAAAGAAGGCCCCATAACCCGAGATAAAAGTGCAAAGATGAGAAAGGGTAGGACGGTTTTGACATCATTTAATGGATAGTTGGTTGAGGTACGCTCGGCGATTCATGACCGAGTTAAAAGGGAAGCGCCAAAACAGATGCTTGTGTTTACATTCCACACCAACGTTATGGAGGGAAAATCAACACAACACCAAATGTTTAATTAACCGTTTCGGCCATCCTGTGATCTACAATGTTTATTTTGACTGAACCTTTGTAATGAACCGAAACAAACGCAGCGGCGTTGCCGTAGAGGCCTTCTCCTGATCGCCAACACAACGTTTCCTGTGTGGAATCGCTCTTCCTGTTGCGGGCCTCGGCTTCCAACCCAGAGACATGCCCTGCCTGGAACCATCTCTCGCCATCTTGGCCATTCAGGCCTCGGAGAACAATCACACTCCACCTCCGCCGGCGCAAGTACAACCACATGTCCATTGTTTGATCCACCAATCACCCTGCGATTACGCCGACAAGGAGAAATCACCTAAACACATCAGGGCGATTTGGGCTAGAAGAGAATTTGAGCCCCTCGCTGTCGGTGTAAACAGCTCGTGTACGCTCTGAGGATCAAACGAGCGCCAAAGAGTTTCCCCCTCCCTCCGTTTGTTTTTGCAGCAGCCACCGAGCATCACCGCTGACAGAATTGTCTTTTCATCTGTTGAGCAGCTCTAAGGAAGGAGAGAGAGAGAGAGAGAGAGAGAGAGAGAGAGAGAGAGAGAGAGAGAGAGAGAGAGTTTAGGTCAGTGCAAACTGTGTACCGAACGATATTATTTTCTTCAGAAGACAGATTTGGGGTTCAAATTATTTTCCCTGTTGATTGTTATATTCTGCAGTCATCCTAAATATAGTTGCTCAAAAAAGCACTTGAACAAATTTATCACAATGAATGAATCAGCAATTCAGTGATCAGTAATTTCCCGGTAGACGCGGGACATGAATTAATCATAAGTCTACAACTTGAGCGCCACTTTCCTCATAAACGACTTTGCACTAACGAAGATAGAATGATCACGTTCTTCAATGAATTCGTCATGAAACTCTCAAAGATGCGTATTGTATCCTGGATTCACATTGAACAAAATGAGTGTTTTTTTAAAGCTGATGGACAAGTGGCAGAAGCCGTAGGTTGGCGGGCGTTGTGCTTGTGCGGAGTTGTCGCAAGTCCATTCTTTCATTAGTTTGGCCCTCGGCGTCTCCTTTAATTGAAGAACAAGTAGATCGAGGAAGTAGGAAAGAACACAAATGTCACAGACTGCTGTAGTTTGCATTGGGACGAGGAAGCTTTCAAGTGATTTCAGTGCATTCTTTGTTCACCAGTAAGGCAAATGATCTGGTTTTCCTTTTCCTCTTGAACTGAAAAGTTTTTTGTCAGAGAGGGTCCTTGTGTGCGGTTAATTCAACGCTGAAACAATTTTTTCACAACACACTGAGCAGAATTCGGCAGAATTGGGGCTTAGCTTTGGATTTGTTTTCCTGATCCCGTGCACTTGTGTAAATGAAAACAGATCTCTTTATTTCGCCGGACTTTCGTGATGGATACAAGATGTGCGCAGCTTATTAAAAAGTGACTTTTAAATAACCACTGTTAGATGCATTTTATATTTGTCAGAAATATATGTATGTGATTTTGCTAGTGTAAGCACGAAAACTAGATGTCCTGCATTTTGTGCTTCCCTCAGTACAGTCATAGCTTTACTATGAACCGTAAATGTCTTGATCAATTTTAGAAGTGTCTTGTTTATTCAGGTACAAAGTACACACACTGTCCATGACGTCCATACTTTAGAACTCGGCAAGTCAGCAGGGCAGACAAGGACCACGGCGGTGAAATGCTCTTTCGCACAGCGTGGAGGTGAATGACTGGGTGGAGCGACACACGAGATGATATATAGGCGAATGACGTGATAACAACCTCAACGCCTATGAATGGCGCTTCCTTCATCTTGCCTCTCTGTATCTCTGCCTCATCTCTCGCTCTTTCAGAAATTCCATGCACTGTCAACACTTCTTCGTGGTGCATTGTCCTCCGTAGCGGAAGTCAACGATGGCTGGTCGCAATTCTGCAGGCCCTCCTGCAATGACAATGACTGAGATAGTATCAGCCATCATCCCACAGGGAAGCCCATCGTTCGCCTGAATGGCCAACCGTGCCACGAAGTGAAGAACTTTCCCTGATGTTAACAACAGGCAAGTTAGGACATCACGGGCACCTCCCATATGCCACACCTTCTCCTGAAGAGCCAGCCTTTGTTCTGCCTCAACATCTTCCACCCTTTATCGCAGGGGTGTCTGGACCACTGAGAGACCGAAGGAGATCAAACTATCTCGGGTGGCCGTTATCCGCTGGGCAGGCTCCAGGATGGCGGGTAGCAGGGCTGGACACAGCCGGGTAGGATCAGGTGGAGATCAAAATCACGAAGTTCTCTGACCGGGCGATCACCTCCCTCACTCTGCTTGCACAAGCTCGCGCTTGATCTCTCGCGCTCTGGCGGGGCCGCTCCCAGGACAAACTGCCGGCAACTCGGTGCCACCCTGATCGGCTTCTGTGAACACGGGTGAAGCTCTAATTGGGTGCATTAGTTCCCCTTTGAGAGCGGTCTGGTACCCTGTTGAGGTATTGTGGCGCGGTAGGGTGGCTTGGCGAGGAAAATGACCCCGTTGCCCAACCTGCCCTGTGTTGCTGACTTCTGGGGACATTGTGGGCGGGCCTGGGCGATGAAATGACCCGTCACTGATGATTCACAGTGGACGTCACCCATCCCCGCGTGTTAGATCCATGCTTCGCCTGTGGCTGTGTGTCGGGTAGCGGTGCCTTTCTACCACAATGAGGTAGAGGAAGCGGAAGTCCACTGACCAGGGGTGGACCATTAATGCTTCACAAGTATTCGCTATTCTTCGTCGGCCGTTAGTAAGCTGCGACCCGATTCCTTGACCGATAGATTTCAATTTCCTGTCGAACAAAAATGGGTCAATGGAAAACATGGGCCTTTCACCGGAAGGGAAAGCAAACACGTGGAAGCAAAGGCAGAGTTAACAAAGATCACATTGAAACAAAAGTTCGCATGGATGAAATTGACATCAGCACACCTAGGGAAAATTCGCCACAGGTTCCCTCAAGAAAAAAGCTGACCTAAGTTTGCGTTTGGTTTCATGTCTGAATAAGTACCATGTGCAATAAAATTGATTCCAGTAAGTTCGTGTGTGCGCAACAGCTCCGGGATCATGAGATCAAAATCAGAAGGGAGACCTCGGTCTGACACGACATCGAATGCGAAAAGCTTGATTTTGCCAGGAGTGACCATGGATCAAACACGGAAAAATGCCAAACGGTCACGGTATCTCGGGCGAGCTTTTCCAAATGGTCGGTGTTGCAAAGGAGGAATGTTTGTGAGTAGGCGGCATGACGCGAAAGAGACGGAAACGTTTGACTTCCGTGCCCGACACCAAATGGAAGCCAACCGCCGGGCTTCCTGTGAGGGCAGACGTGTCACTTGGATTACTTTGCGTGCCGGTATGTCGTTCGTGATGAAAAACTTTGCAACACCGTCATTTCCTCTTTTTTATAATAAAAAGAGCTAGATTGAGAAAGCAAAAAAGACTTACATGTGTGAGCTTCTGAGGCTTTCGGAGAACGCTAGAGAGAGAAATGCGAATTGTATAGCGTTGACGATGCAGGAGTCTGTTTTTAGTCTCAAGATGTACAAGTTGTGATCCAGGAAAAAGGCAGGTGAAAAACGATTTCCCCTTTCCTTAAAAAGAGCGGCGCAGCCTGATTTCAAGATGACCCGACAGTCGATAAGAAACCCACCCACCCCAAGCGCTTTGCCACTCTTATCACTAATAGCGGCTCGTTTACAGCCAGCCCAAAGTGGTGCTGCATGCTTTGTAGGCTGTTGTGCAGCACGTGCTTTCAAGTCCTGGCGGCACTGAGTGCTCGGTCTCCGACCCTGCCTCGCGGCCATCAGGCGTGTTCCAGGTTTATCAAGAGTGCATTGCGCATCAGAAGATCAAGAAAGAAGCTCCCGTAAAGACTCTTTATCGAGCTGTCGAGTTTATTTTGGATATCGTAGTGAACCCGAACAGAGACGCTTCTTCTCATCAGAAGAGTTCCATCGTTAAAGGGGAGATAACAGGCCGTGGAGACTACAGCGTCTCGAGGCGGTGCTGCCCAAGTAAACTTATCGCTCTGGCAGATGCTGGCAGCCTTCAGGCTGTTGGGTCTTCAAAGATGACGAAGACGTGAGCTTAAAACGCTGGAGTGGCTCTTCCTCAGCGACTGCGCGGATGACCGCTGCTGCGAGTGCTGGTCGGGGTAACTCGTTTCGGGCTTGATTTTACGGGCTGGTTGGACACGCAGGGATGTGTAAACAGCGGCGGGAGATGAGGCAACACGGTATATTGGCCACCAGACCATCGCTTCCTCGCCTAGCAGTCCCGCGGTGAGAGGGTTTTTCACTGCCAGAGCACGCGTTGAGCGTGTACCCATAAAGCTTTCCCGGGTTATCTGCCCCTCTTTTGAATTCTTTGTGCAGGAAGAGTGAGTAATCTTCTTTGGAGATAAGGAGCAGGATGATTTAGGCAACGAGCCATTAAAAGCGAGCACGTGCATATAATGTCTATCACTGAACTTGCTTACCATGATAACCCCTAGACAACGATAAAAGCGTATCTCGTGCCTGATATGCAACATTCAGAACGTCAGTTATAAGATCATGGCTTGAAAAGATATCTAGATGAAAAAGTGGTGCACTATTTTTTTAACCAAAGTTCAGTGAGTTCACAGCAGTTCTCTTTGCTGGTTAGCTGACACAAAATGAACGCTGCACCACTTGCTGTTTCTTGTGTACTTCATATTCAACGGTCCGTTTCTACAAAAGTGCTGGTGTATTTTCAATCACAATATGGATGTTGATAATGTCATACCATTTGAAAATATTTTTCGGTTGTTGTGGATTGCAATCTCCACCCATATGAAAAGCAACTATTAGATGGACTTCGTCGTTCTCAGACAGTCTTGCCGACGAAGTGTAAGGATAGTAAAATATATTCTAAACTGTTACTTGCCACATGGTACAAGATTCAAATCAAAGATTGAGACACACTCATGCAAGTGCATGTACACGTCCAGTGAGTGTTGGTTACTGCACGCCTGTGGACATGAAAAAGCGTTAGACGCTGCTTCCTACAACCAACTGTTTTGGTAAACTGTCGATCGGAAATATTTTTATGAAGGGGAATCTGGTTTCGTTGTAAACAGAGCCTACGTCTTTCTCAGAAAGTCTCTGTTATGTCGTGGTGTGTGTGTGTGTGTGTGTGTGTGTGTGTGTGTGTGTGTGTGTGTGTGTGTGTGTGTGAGAGAGAGAGAGAGAGAGAGAGAGAGAGAGAGAGAGAGAGAGAGAGAACAACGAAAGCATGTTGTAATCACGCCGATGAAATAGCAGTAACGTGTTCACATCATTGCTTTCTCGCTCCAAACCTCTCTAATACCTCCAAATTGAGTTGAACCCTGGAAGCCATTTCTTACGGTGTAAATCGTGGATCATGAATAGAGCGGACTACTTCCAATAAAGGGACAATGACCATTAAACCCCAATGACTGGGAAAGTCATCCGTGTCACATGGTCACATGACGCTCAGGAAGCTTTAATTGGCGTCAATGTGTTGACACACCTGCCGTGGGGATGGCGTCATAACGGCTCCAGGAAGCCGGCTGTGACGTGGAGGCCGAGTGAGGAAAGGGAGGCTGACTTGAGTCCATTCACTTTCCTTGCCTCCAGGGCAGGCTGCGCTTGGGTCAGAACAATGCCTGACCTCCCCAACGGAGGTGCTCCGTATCTGTGTTGACTCAAGACCTTCCGATGCAGAACCACATAGACCGACATTACATTTAGAAAGAGTGTTGAAGTGATAAATGGAGCACCGGACCGAGATGATTGAAGAATGTTTAAACTTGGACTTTAATTCTGGGAGAAAGTGAGAGATCACCAATGCTGCTGAGTTCTGAACCGTGTGCTACTTTTGAGTTCGCGCTAGGATTTCTTTTTTCCCTTTTAAAACGTATATCCATTTCCCAGCCTTCTAGGTGTAGTGATGTAATTTTTTTAAAACTGTAGAACACAGCTCTTCTCTTCCAGATACGGTCGTCACATGAACCCTGAAATGGAGTCCAACAGCTGTTCCACATAATCTTCAGACTTAGTGGCGGGACTGATTTCAAGGAGATTTCAGGCACGAGGCTTGGAGAAGTGATTTCCATCACTGGCCACTGGGCTGGTCTCAGTCAGGGCGCCCTACTGGAAACACATCTGATGGCCTCACCCAGAACCCAACAGAGTTAGTTCATAATGAGCTCTGCTGGAGGTCTCCAGACAACCTCTGGTCGCCGGAGGACAAGCTTTTGAGTCTGGCTGTGTCCAGTGACGTGTAAAATGAAGAATTTCACGGTTTGTAAATCGCAGTCCATCCTTCTTAGCGTTCTGGTTCTGCGTGCTTTGACCTCTCCATTTTAGAGCTTCCAGAATGGACTGCGTCTCCTGTTCTAAATGCCAAAGCTACACACGCATATCATGTGATGCCTGGAAAAGTCATAATGAGGAAAGGTAAACATTGCGACGTCTTTCGTGGACAAGCAGACTTTTTCTCATGTAATCTAAAGGTCCTGCAAAATGGAACAACAACAACGTATGGCATGTCAGTTCTCTCGCTGTAGTTTATTGATTAATGAATGCGGAAGATAACAATGATGAGAAAACTGCATTTGTATTTCCATGATTTCTTTAAAATTCTACTCTTGTGTACCCGAGACCTTATAATTGATTTTCCCTGAAAGTTACATGAAAATACTATGCCGTGCGATGCCCAGTTATAACATTTACTGGCGGCGATTCAGCCTCCACTAATGCCAGAGTAATTTCTTCAATCCGGCCACTCAGCAGACGTACGTGGCTCTTTTCATCCTTATCAGGCCTCACCCCCTCGTGCAGTCAGGACAACTCCTAGCCGAGTCCGAGTGAAAGAAATGCAAAACTACCACTCGATTCCACAGAGAGAGAGAGAGAGAGAGAGAGAGAGAGAGAGAGAGAGAGAGAGAGAGAGAGAGAGAGAGAGAGAGAGACAGAGAGAGAGAGAGAGGAAGAGAGAGACGGAGAGAAAGAGAGAGAGAGAGAGAGAGAGACAGAGAGAGAGAAACAAAGAGCGCCTGTACACCTTCTAATCTTTCCCTTATCTACCACGTCTACCACCACGCAGGCCCCAGCAAGGTGCTCAAGTGACGGAGAAGTCTGCCCCAGATACTCCCTGGATACTCGAGGTTGCATAGAGCGATCCCAGCCCCAACTTCAGAGGGATGGATTTCAGCACGACGCGAGTGGCGGGGAGATTTTTGACGTGGTTCGGCAGTCCTGCGCTGACCTTTGACTTCCCTGGTCTTCCTGGACGTGGGTGTGAGGATGTCTGACGTCAGAAGTGTCTGGAACTGAGTCCTCCCAGAATGTCAGCACTGCTCTAGAAAACTTTTAGATGGGAGCCACAAGTTCTTCTCGTGGAGTACACGTTGCCCATGCTTTTCGTGTTCTCTCCCGAATAAAAAAAAATAGATAAAAAGATTCAACTGGGTGGACGATAGCTCCCTGAAA
>JAWQFJ010027289.1:50000-56806 GCA_034096865.1 Theodoxus fluviatilis
TCGGTCTGACTGCCTGCCAGCCTGTCTGCCTGCCTGCCAGCCTGTCTATCTGCCAGCCCGCCTGTCTGCCTGCCTGCTTGTCTGCCTGCCTGCCTGTCTGCATGCCAGCCTGCCTGCCTATTTGCCTGCCTGCCAGGCTGTCTGCCTGCCTGCCAGCCCACCTGTCAACCTGCCAGCCTGCCTGCCTGTCTGTCTGCCTGCCTGCCTGTTTGCCTGCCTGCCTTTCTGCTTTCCTGCCCGCCTACCTGTTTGCCTGCCTGCCTGCCTGCCTGCCTGCCTGCCTGCCTGCCTGCCTGCCTGCCTGCCTGTCGGTCGGTCGGTCGGTCGATCGGTCGGTCTGCCTGCTTGCCTGCCGGTCTGCCTGCCTGCCTGCCTATCGATCGGTCGGTCGGTCAGCCTGCCTGTCTGCCTATTGATCGGTCTGTCTGTCTGTGTGTCTGTCTGTGTGTCTGTCTGTCTGTGTGTCTGTTTATCTGTCTGTCTGTCTGTCTGTCTGTCTGTCTGTCTGTCTGTCTGTCTGTCTGTCTGTCTGTCTGTCTGTCTGTCTGTCTGTCTGTCTGTCTGTCTGTCTGTGTGTGTGTCTGCCTGTCTGTCTGTCTGTCTGTCTATTTGTCTGTCTGTCTGTCTGTCTGTCTGTCTGTCTGTCTGTCTGTCTGTCTGTCTGTCTGTCTGTCTGTCTGTCTGTCTGTCTGTCTGTCTCTCTGTCTGTCTGTCTGTGTGTCTGTCTGTCTGTCTGCCTGCCTGCCTGTCTGTGTGTTTTTTGTGTGTCTATGTTTTTTTGTGTCTGTGTGTTTTTCTCTGTGTGTGTGTGTGTGTGTGTGTGTGTGTGTATGTCTGTCTGTCTGTCTGTGTCTGTCTGTCTGTCTGCCTGACTGCCTGTCTGCACTTCTGTCTGTCTGTCTGTGTCTTTGTGTCTATTTGTCAGTCTACCCCCTCTCTCTCTCTCTCTCTCTCTCTCTCTCTCTCTCTCTCTCTCTCTCTCTCTCGTTGATAAACACTTGTCTGGCCTGAAGTACACGATAACAACACAACACATTCGAAACAATTCCTCATAGTACAGCCTCTTCCTTTTTCAGAACACCCTGTAATGCATCGCTGTTTGCTTTTTCTCTTCATGACGAGATCCCCCGCGGAAGGTCGGTGTTACAGAAGTGTTCACCGCCTCTTTCATTTGCTCCTCTTGTGAACTATCAGCCTTGCTAAACAGCGAGCAGAAAGCGCCCCTTCTAGCAAAGGGCTGGGCCTTGTTGACAAAGAGAAACCATACGCCGGCAGTATCTTGGCTGAACCTCCTGGAAGTCCTCAGCCGGCTTGTAGCCCTTGTTTGCCGCTGGGTCATCCGGGCTGCGACTGACAACAACGGGGCTGCTCTGAATGTCAGGCCGTCCCCACACAAATTGGCTTTGCTTCATTCAGAAAACCGACTGGCCACGCTGTTGATGTCCATCCGGGGGGATGAAAGCCATGATCAGCTGGAGGAAGCAGCGGCTCTTGCCAAGGTGTCGACCTCTGACCCACAAGCACGTGACCCTCTCAGGGACCTCCTGGCTCTCACGCTCCCTTGAGGGTCCTAATCATGTATCCCTGTGGTTCATGCAAGACAAGCTGCTGATTGGGTAGGCTGGGTGTGATGATACACTATGGGGTGCATATCTCGAAGTCAATCAAAGAGCAAAGGAGGGATGTGAAACAAAACAAAATGAGAAGCTCACCATTAGGGGTTATGTAGATAAAGTGTGCCTGGTACATCTCTTGCATTATGATACTACAGGGTATTTCTCTAATATTGGGGTGAGAGTGGACCTGATGAATTTTCAGCGAGATCATTTGATTGCAGGTAGTCCTAGGAGACAAGATAAAGTATGTTTGCCAGTGTGAAAACTGTGGGAAACTGTGTCAAAGAGCAATATGGACAGACAATCGAATAGGCACGCAGGTAGACAGACACACGCAAACACACACACACACTCACAGTCGCACAGTCACAAGCAAGCAAGCAAGCGCGGGCACATACACACACACACACACACACACACACACAGAATCGCACAGACACACACACACACACAATCACGCACATACACACACACAGAGTCGCACAAACACACACACACACACACACACACACACACATACACACACACGCAAACACACACAGTCGCCAAGACACACACGCGCGCGCGCGCGCGCACAACACACACACACACATGCACAAGCAAACACACACACACACATATACACATTCACACATTCACACATTCATTCATTCACACACACATACACATACAAATACACACAAACACGCACACACACGCATACAAATACACAGATGCTCGCACACACACACAAACACACACAATACAAACACACACAAGCACACACAAGCACGCACGCACACACACACACACACACACACACACACACACGAACAGATGGATGGACGGATGGATTGATACACGGATGAAAGGACGGATGAGTAGATGGATGGACCGACCAGTAGTTTAGACAATGCAAAGAAAAATGCACGAGTCCTCGCTCAAACGTGTGCACGAATGCAGACATGCACATTACACACGGGCAAACTTCACGAGAGTGTCGAAACGCTTATCACCAAATCTGCACAGGCTTGAAATTTATCGTTGGTGCATTTTCACCCTCGAGTGTGCAATGGAAAAAAAACCTGCCTTAATAATGAGTTTTCGTGGGTGTGTGTGACGCAACACTCATCTCGATCTTCGGACGGGGTGGAGTGGCCTGGGACTAGGTGCCGGGTATGAATGGGAGATGTTTGGACAGGGTGGGCGGGGAAGTGTACCCAGGATGGTTTTCCTCCTTCTCTCTCACCACCTTTGGCACCAGAGAGGCTCAAGTTGTTCTTGACGGGTGAGTCACTGTTTGCTGGAGGAGTGCATTTTAATTTGCCCACGCTGTGATGACTGCTCATGACCTACCACTCTTTCGCTATCTCATCAAGGTCACGGACTCTCTCTCTCTCTCTCTCTCTCTCTCTCTCTCTCTCTCTCTCTCTCTCTCTCTCTCTCTCTCTCTCTCTCTCTCTCTCCCACCCTCTCTCTCCCCCACCCTCTCTCTCTCTCTCTCTCTCTTTCCTCTCTCTCTTTCCTCTCTCTCTCCTCTCCTTCCTCTCTCTCTCCTTCCTCTCTCTCTCTCTCTCTCTCTCTCTCTCTCTCTCTCTCTCTCTCTCTCTCTCTCTCTCTCTCCTCTCTCTCTCTCTCTCTCTCTCTCTCGCGCGCGCGCGCGCGCGCTCTCTCTCTCTCTCACTCTCTCTCTCTCTCTCTCGCTCTCTCTCTCTCTCTCTCTCTCTCTCTCTCTCTCTCTCTCTCTCTCTCTCTCTCTCTCTCTCTCTCTCTCTCTCTCTCTCTTGCGCGCGCGCGCTCGCACTCACCTTCTGTCCGTTTCTGCATGGCTGCAAAGCGCAAAGATGCAAGCAATACACGATATACAGTGTACATTGTACAGTACATATGAGCGTAAAAGTCTGTTTTTGACTGATGCTGAATAAAATTCTTTGTTTGAGGAATTCTCTTTGTTTTTTATTTGGAATAAAACTATGAATAATGAATGAATTAATGAATAAGTAGAGATTTATGTACTTTCAGCCTTTGTATGCTGTTTAAAGTTAAGGATTGTAAAGTCACTCGAGCTTGTTGACGTAAGAGCAATTAAACTATCGATTTCACCAGTTATGCACCTTTTACGAATCGCATAGGGAGGCAAGGTGGATATACGGGTGTTCTAATTCAAAGCACATGGAGGACTTCTTATTTGGGCTTAATGTAAAAAATTATGACGTAATTGAACCCTGTCCAAGTGACTAGGCCCAATGGTCACTCATGCTTTCACATCGTCGGGAAGTCTCGATTCGGTTGTCATGTCTCGCCCGTTGTTCATTCGAGCCAGTGCTCACAAGTGAATATGAATATATTTGTTGGCGCAAACAATATTGTTTAAATCGTTTCATTTCATGTTGGGAGCATTAAAGACTCAAATTTTTATTTTGATTTGGATACGTATCGATCGTACCCCACCAGCGACTATTCTATTAGCATTTGAAACAGAAGGAAATGGTTGTTGAATGTTGATACTTTTCACTTCTCACCCCAAGACAAAACTGCTAATCTCAGAATTGGGCATAACATTGTTGGACGCTATACTCCAGCTGAAGCGAGAAACGTCTGATCACAAGTGAAACCACTCTTCGTATTCTCAGATGATAAACAGAGCGGATAAGTACCTCCAGTATTTCTTTTTTCCATCCTATGATGAAATGCATTCAACAGGGATGAATGTAAAACTCAGTATTTATGTGTAAAGGAGTCTGGCTCCCTGTAGCAGAGGTGATGCGGCCATGTAACCTGAGACACCCAGCTCTGGGCTATTCATAGCTCGGCTGACCGGTCTCCGCCTGCTACAACGTGGTCTCGCGACCGATATGTGCAGAGTTTCCTCTTCCCGCCCAGTAATAAGAATAACTTTATCCGTGCTGTGTTCAGCATATAGATCAGTCTGGTCCTATTGACTTTATTAGATAGGTGTATAATCGCATGTAGCTTAGTCCTGTAGACTACCATGATTATATCTCGATGTATATAGATGTAAATCGCTGATGAATCCGAGTTAAGAAGCACAATTGTTGGTAAAAGCAGCGACCAAGCAGTCCTGCCTCGCAAGTCTGCGAGAGTAGTTTACAATGAGGTCCGCGCCTCGGCTTGATAAGACAGAGGCCGGGAGTAGTCGGGAGTGTGCTAGCTTGGCAGAAATAAAGCGTTCATCAAACCCCAGCATCGCCTCGAGTGTTCTGCGAGTTCGAGTTCCTCTTACATTGGTGGCAGCGGTGGGATGGACAGGAACGTCCAAAAAGCAACCCAGGAGGACTCTGCGCAGATGGAAGGCAGTGCATTTCAACCTGCGATGCACTCGACACCAGGGGTAGGGGATGCAAACGCGAGCCAGGACAGACCTGCCCAGGGACAGGATCCGTGGCCCCCTCCAGGCGACGCCCGGGCTTAGGTGGGAGGCAGAACTTCATGTCGGCCCCACCTGGACTCCAAGGCTGGCCGTACCCATGGACTCTCTGACTTTTTTATGGAGTAGTGTGTGTGCATAAACGCAGGACTGTCTGTTCATGGCGGTGACAGTGGTGACTGTCTGTTCATGGCGGTGACAGTGGTGACTGTCTGTTCATGGCGGTGACAGTGGTGACTGTCTGTTCATGGCGGTGACAGTGGTGACTGTCTGTCCATGGCGGTGACAGTGGTGACTGTCTGTTCATGGCGGTGACAGTGGTGACTGTCTGTTCATGGCGGTGACAGTGGTGACTGTCTGTTCATGGCGGTGACAGTGGTGACTGTCTGTTCATGGCGGTGACAGTGGTGACTGTCTGTTCATGGCGGTGGCAGTATTGACTGTCTGTTCGTGGAGAGGATGAACCCTGCCCGCGGTGTGGCCGGACGACACCTGCAAGGGACTACTGACGACAACAGGAGGCGCTGCGATCAACGCTCGGACACTGGGCTGTGCCAGGTGGGGGAGTTGGTGTGGCTACATCAACCGAGACCAAAGAGGGGACGATCCCCCCAAACTCGTGAGGCCATGGGAGGGACCTTACGAGGTCACTGCACGGCTAAGCGACGTCACCTACCGAGTGAAGTGGGGAGGGAGGAAACCCCGAGTCGTCCACTATAACAGACTGCGACCATACTGTGGCACGAACATGGACGCACTCGGACGCAGTCATCCATCAAGGTAGGGAGAAGTAAGCAAAAATACGTATTTTGTGTTATAGGTGTGCAATGCTGTTCTGGTATGGAACTGATGATGAAATGTCTCGTAAATATTTGAGTGCGTAGCGTTGTATGTTGCCATGTTTGATTAAAAACTCATGCTTCATCCTTCCTGTGCGATGTTTGAGTGGTGATAAGAACTTAATTCCTGGTATTTCCTCCTGATTTTGTATTTGAATCACTACAAGAATGTAGGATTGTGTGGCTACAAGGGGTAAGCGACTGGACGTTTGCTAAACCCAGGTTGTGACCTCAGATGGACAATTAGACTGTGGAGAGGGCTGCGACGTTCTGTGATGGGTTTTCTGCTTTCTCCAGCTTGTCACAGTGAACGTGCAATGTGTTGAACATTTTTGGGACTTAGAAAGTGTGGACGTTGACCTGCTTTGTACTGGATTTGTCGATTTGCGGCGCTTGTCGCTGGCTCTTTTTGGTTGGTATTGTCAGCAAGGAGGTCTGTGCTGTCCAGATTTTGTGGCTGGGTTAGTCCAGGTTTCTTTTCTTGCCCTGTGTTGGGCGGTGCTGTTCACGGGGTTTCGTGACAGTGTTGGGTATTGCCGGGGCAGACTGGTGTCTCCTGGTTTTGGAGAAATAGTCTGGGCATACCTGGGTGATGTATTTCGCTGTTTTTGTTTTAATGTCTCCTGGTTTTGGAGGCATGGTCAGGAGCAGTCGGGAGGACGTTCCTGGGGGTGCTGTTGTCACCTGTTTGGACTGGACCTGTGGCTTAAGCCCTTCTGACGTGTAGTCTGTCTTCATGTATTTGTTTGTTAGGAGTTTGGGAGGTATTTTCCCACTTCTACGATTTACTGTTCTTTTTGGGATTCTGGGAATAAATACTTTTATGTATCACTTTGTGTAACCAGATTTCACACGTGCATCGCCTGACAAGTATGGAGGGCTGCGAGATCCCCAGGTTAGCGACCGAACGTTCGCTGACCCTGGTCTGTATCCTCGGCTGGATATTTGATGAGATTTTCATGCATGAAATACACTATCATCTTT